>JAHZNG010001376.1:0-18959 GCA_027744375.1 Orchesellides sinensis | reverse complement strand
AAAGTGATTTTGTGTCAGTTAAATTAAAATTTTAAAAGCAAAAATGACGTTGTGGTCATCTCCTCACCCTAAAGAGAGCGCGGCACTTAGCTTAGGCCAGGCCCAGCAAGGAGTAGAATCTGTGAAAATGAAGGAGTTGGCTGATAGTTCTACTGTGATGCCATCCTCTGCGACATCCTTTGCGTCAGATGGTTCAGAAGATGCTGGTTTTGAAGATGGCTCCATAGACGTAGACATGGGCGAGGAAGAGACTGAGAGCATCCAAATAGACTGCATACAGACTTTGACGGAGTTGGAACCTATGGAGGGAGTAGATATTCAAAATGGGAATGATAATGATAGTCCAACTATGTCTGATTTTAAAACTGCGATACCACTACCTGCTCCTCCTGTGCAAGTCGGAAGTGGTAAGTCAACAAAAGTAGTATTGCATTCAGATTTTCTAGTATTTAGTGAAAATTTTGTGTATATAATAGGTATTTTTATGTTTTACAGCGTACGGTGGTAATCAAGCTTATGTCAACATTCAGAACGCCCTGCCTAAAATCATTGATGATAGGCCATCATCCCCAATGCAGTTTTGGGGTAATAGCGCTAGCGATAGGAGGCATTCAGCTACACCTACATACATCACCCCTTGTAGAATTTTTTGTTGCAAGGTACTATTGATAATAGATTAGTAAGTTAGTAAATGGTTTGTGCGTTTGATATTTGGTGAATCAACTATGCTTAACATAGGATATTAAACAATCGTTTCAGCGATACATTCGAAAGGACCATAACATCATTAGTGTACCAGTTCCATTCCTTGATGAAGCATGCCTGGTTTGGATACTCAGGTTCCATTGCTTTGAATGACTTCAAAATGGTACTCGGGAACAAGTACGCTCAGTTTAAAGATTGCAGACAAGTGAGATTACTTTGTTTTTACCATTTTTTTACTAGTAGTATTTGTTGATTTTGAATAAAGAGGAACCGTCTGAATTACGTATATAACCTTCATTGTTTTTCTGCAGCATGATTGTCAGGAATTCCTTGCAGTATTATTGGACATGCTTCATGAAGAACTGAAATCAAAGCAGAAAGCTGTTGATGCAGGTATGTCAGCAGCGGACTCCTCAGTTGAAGAGAGCTATATTGAAGAGTGCACATCGGATAAAGCATCTGACAATTTTGTTGGTAGCAGTAGTAAAGACGTTAACTTATCGTCACAAAGTACTGCGGAAGAAACTCAAGCTGTGACTGTTACCGATTCGACTAGTGAAATTGAAGAGACTCAAAATGTAAGACATATAAATATTTACTTCAATAAAGTGTAAATTCCTTTCATGAAAGTTTTGTTATCAACTATTCATTCCAAAATTCTAGAATTCCTCCCCAAAGAACCCCGTATGTAAAAGAAGAAAACTAGAAAACGATGAAGAAAGGAGTGAGGCTGAATCTGAAACCTTAAACAATGATGGTGAGGTACATCCCAGTGAGGATGAAGTAAAAAGAAAGACTGCTAAGCATGAAGTTGAAACGCATGCAGGAAGTGAAGCGGAAAGAAATGTTGAAGTTCAAAAGGCTGAAAATGAATCGGAAGAGAAGGTGGAAGCTCAAATTGCTGAAAATATGGCAAAAGAAAAAGTTGAAGTTCAAATGGCTGAGAATGATGAGGAAGAGAAAATTGAATTTCAAGTGTCTGTGAATGAAGCAGAAGAGAAGGTTGAGGTTCAAACGGTTGTGAATAAGACAGAAGATGAGGTAGAAGTTCATATGGCTGAGAATGAGGCAGAAGAGAAAGGTGAAGTTCCGAAGGCTGAGAATGAGGCGGAAGGCTGTAGTGGAAGCAATCAAGAAAATATTAGTCCAGTTCAGAAAGCCCACGAGTATTGGGAAGGATATATGAAAGATAATAATACTGTAATAGCATCTACATTTCAGGGAATGTTTAAAAGCGCAGTAAGTGATATAAAAGTACACGTTAAACTTCCTCTTTGAATGTTGTAAATTTATTTCTTGATTTGATGATACATATTTGTAAAATTCTTGTAAATGTTTGGCTTTGCTTTAGGTTACTTGTTCAGAATGTTCTTTTAATTCTGAAACTTACGAGCCGTTTATGTACCTTAGTCTTCCCATTCCAAGAGTTATGGAAAAGCAGATAAGTGAGTTATAATTTATAATTTACTGTTTTTTTCTCTTCGTCCAGTGCCCAGTGACGAGATTTATTGATGATTTCTCGGTTATTGTTTCCAGATGCTACATTTATAAGTATGAAGGACCGTAGTACAATGAAAGTAGACCTCACCCTTCACTTAATTGACACAGTAGAAAAATTAATTCAAGATGTAGTTAAAAAGGTAGAATCAGCTGTGGACTCCAAATATGTGGCAGCTGAAATCGTTAACCATCGTGTCGCTCGACTTTTGGTAAGACGTTAAACTGCATTTCATGTTTCTGTCTAGTGGGGCAAAATAACTTATCTAATGTTTTGGAGCAGAAACCTTCAGAAATGTCTCTACACACTCATTCTTTGAATACTATTTTTAGGATGAAAAACTACAACTAAGACACCTTAGTACAAACTCTAGGAACATTTACGTGTATGAGCTGAATGATAATTTTGATGACAAATATCAATCTTGTGAGACGCCAGTTACAGCAACCATTGTTGACTCCGGTTTCAGTGTATCAAGTTCTCTGGTAAGGTTACCATTACCATTGTATGACATTTAATTGACGTGTAATATCCTGAATGTTTCCATTAGAATTAGCCAAATGGATTAACTCAAAGATGTGGTTAAAATGTTTATTTTAAGGGGGCGAGAGCAACTACCTTGCATGAGGACTGGGAAACGGATGAGTCTGTTAATATTAAACCAACTACAAGTGTTTCTACTAGTACATCTTCCACATCGACGTTTCAATCCTTTCGTGCCCCCGTTGGAGGGGGTGTTTATGATACTTCATCCTCATTTTGTCAAGGCGTAAGCAGCTCCAGTGACTCCGCATTCGTAGTTCCGCGAAATGAGAATTTCAATAGAGTTCAGTGCAATATCTGTTTAGAAGATTTTGCTCAAAGCGACTTAAAGCAGCATCGTGGGTGCTCTTGTGTTTTATGTGAAGAATGTTTGATGGTAATTAGAATCTATCGTATAATCAGTTTTTCCTATTTATACGTGAAGCCAAAAAAAGGTCGTACATTCATTTTATTGTTTTCGTAGAAATCCGTTGAACACTTTAAATCAGATTCAAATGGCAATAAGAAACAGGATGACTCGTACGTTAAATGTGCCGTATGTCTGCAAACCGTTGAGTGCAAACGAGCATTTGTTTCGCTTGAAGAATCTGCCGCATCTTCATCGCCGCTGGAGTTTATCACGATACCCGTTATATTTCGAAATGAGCCGTGTACCGACGCAAATAACAACGCATCAGCATGGAGCCCAGGGCTTTTTAGTTATCCTTGGTTGCTTCGTGTTCCATCGCACATGGACGCATCCGAACTAGTGGAATATGTTGAATGTATAAATCCAGTCCCTGAAGCTAATCATCGGATATTGAGTGTAAAATCAGATGTAAGAGACGTTTTATTAAAGAAATTACAAAATGTTTACTTTATTTTTACATAATGGTGTTGCGTTTGTTATCACGTAGGGAAAGAGTTGTGGCCAATGTGTATTCTCATCGCGGTGCGGTGGATGCGAGATACCTAGAGAAGGAATGATCTCATTAAATTCTTGTAATAGCATTTTGATCTCATACTCAGATCTGCCCTCAGAGCGAATGTCAGAAATGCAACCGTCAGACATGGCAATTTATAACGAGCTTACAACATCGTGGCAACAGTACAGCAGAAATGATGAACCAACTATTGATATTCATGACTGTTTGCGGACATTTTCGGAAACGTGAGTACTCATCGATAGACTCAGCACTAGAGAGCTTTTTTAATAAAAAAAAATTTTTTGATCATATGTTTATGAATGTAATACAGGGAGCATTTAGATGAGCAGAATCCTTGGTACTGTCCAAGATGTAAGAAAAATCAAAGAGCAACGAAGGCTCTTTCTATCTGCAAGTTTCCAGATTACTTGATCGTGTATTTAAAGAGGCAAGCCTTTGTTTATATTCATATTATATATTCTTACAACGTTGCGAAAAGTCCTTTTAGTTCATGTTGATTTATTCTAATCCTTTTCAGATTCGTATTTTTGGATCAATCAAGCAACAAGTTAAATAACCGGCTTACCTTTCCCGTAAATGATCTAGACGTTAGTGATTATGTTAGTGAAGGATTTGGCTATAATCTTGGAAAATATGATCTTTATTCATGCGTCTGTCATTTTGGAAGTACGAGCAAAACATTCCTAAAAGATTATGATAACCAAATTAATTATGTTCTGCAAGGCCAAATTAATTCTTCTTTGTTTTAAGGTGCTTCAGCTGGCCATTACACAGCGTTTGCAAAAAATCCCATCACAAACCAGTGGCATTACTTCAACGACGACACTATCACAGAGCGTTCACCAGCTGAAAGTGAACATTCATCCGCATATGTACTTTTCTACGAAAAGCAAGGTGCGTTTTGGCGATACAATATTCGCTAAGAATGGCTCGAATATGTATACTTTTGAATCGTTATGAATAGTGATATTTCGAAAGGTTAAAGGTGTAAGTTTCTGGTATTTATTTCAAGGAATGGCCCGAAATATCCCTACGAAATACAGCGGGCCGTTACCTGAGTTAAACAGCTTTAGCAAAATATCATCATATTCTGGTTAGTGTTATTTATAAGCTTGAAGTCAGTAGAACTATTTAAATCAAATTGTCCTTATAGAGGTATTTATAGTTTATAAAATAAAATGAATCTTCCCGTTCATTTAGCTGACACGCAAGGCATCTACCTTCCCAGTGAGTCCATCCCGTCTGGGCCAGTACGTGTCGACGGAGAGTTCGTGAATGAGGGGAACCTGCAGGTAGATTCAACCAGCCCTAGTTTCTCGTTTCCACATACGTCAACTGAAGCGGATCTGTTAAGTTTAGAGGTAGACGAGGGTGTAGGGCATGAAACAACCCAATTAGTTGAGATCCGGGAAAATTTGGGTTTGTCAGAGAACGACGCGATAGTTGTGACTTCAACCTCTGCAGCTGAAGACAGCAGTAAAATTGACTTGGGTTTCCACAGCTTAGGTACACAACACACTGAGCTGTCAAGTAGTAGTACTGGTGGTGCAGATTCTACTAGCAACTAATGAGATGACTTTGGTAGTTTTTCGGGAGAAAACTTATTGTATCAAAATTTACATTATAGATCGTCCGCAGTAGTCCAAACGTATTGTGTAGAGTAGAATAATACTTCAAAGCCTTTTTTGTGTTGCATCCTTTAATTGGCAATTAACACGTATAGAATTTTATCTGACAGTGTTAGTTTGTAGCCCTTTCCACCGTTGTATTAAACTATAAAACCTATTCCGTTTTAAATCAATGATAATTAGGATGAGATTGGTTCTACAGGTTTCCGCATTAACAGCGATAAAGTCGTGTAGAGCGGAGTTTTTGTAAAATTTGCCTTCATGTGTAACGACCGAGTCTGTAAGTTAAATTAGTCTAGGAGTTTTATAGTCGCTTTTACAAATTTTACACAGTATAATATATTGGATCAACTTCGGCTCTCTATTAATACAGGCAAAGATTTGTGAAGTTACAAAATCCGTGAATATTTGAAATTGAGTTTTGAAAAACACACTTTTTCTTATCGAAGTTAGTTTTTACAAGTTTACTGATATGAGATTTATTAAATAAAGGGAGAAATATTTAAAGCAGTTTGTTAGACTGATTCAAATCGAGCATGTATCCGAATTACTTTTAGTTTTTGTCTTTCCTAAGTTATTAACTTTCAGTTGGCGTACTGCTCTTTGTATGTATACTTTTTAAACGGTATTGTATTGTATTGTTGATTTTTTTTCTTTTGCGGAAACTTCTTCGTAAGTTGTTTATGGTCATTAATGCATTATTATCACAAATTACCTTATGCAATTATTTATACGGCCATTAAAATAGTAATTTGAAAGCTGATAACGCGAGACTCACCATACTTTGTGATAAGTTTTTGGAAGCAAATTTGTAATTTAAGATACAATAATTCTAGGTATTGCGCGATAGATAAGTATTTTTGGTTATATGGGGTGGTGTATAAGTAAGTATTACTCATTTTGTCAAAAGAACGATTCAAAAATTAAACAATGATGATTAATAAAGTTTCGGCATAGGTCTTGACTTCAGATGGAATTCGGGGAAATATTAGAAGCTGTCGTGTGTATGTATCTGTAAAATTACATCATTTACTTTTATCGAAATATGGTTCACTTAGATTTAAAGAAGAATATTTACAGAAGAATAAACAGAAATCCACTATTAATGAATAGAAATATGTACGTAATTGGATGGTTTTCTTGAGCATTGATTAAATATAGGCATATACCTATGCATGTTGAATATACAACAAAATCCCATGAAACACACACATCAGTTCATAATCATTGTATGCAGTCAATTTAATCGTCGTAACAAATCGAAACTAATGAAAATCTTGTGCATAGCAGGTTTTTGTCATATGCATTTCAAATACTTTTTTGTGTACGAGGAGAATCCAATGCCTTTTTTATCACAATGGTTAATGCAAATAGTGCAAGGAAATAAATTTGAAAGTTCTGTGTTGCAACAAATAATACTTTTGAGTTTCACATTATACATACAAACAAATATATTTAAAAATCAATTATCAGATTTTTCCTTTTGTTAATAATATCATTCCATAATTAACCATTACACAGTTTTATATATTTATGTATATTATACTTTCACTTTATAGACACTTGTATCATATAATAAATAGTATGTATGAGGATGTGCTGTCATAAATATCCGTACCTATTATTCATTTATAGTTATACTTAATTACGGTCGAATGTGTTTTAATAATTAGTTTTTCTTGTATATACAAGTATTCATTTAGATTTTAACGTTTGGAACCACTGGCTCATTTTTCCCTTAAGATCCAATACATTTAAATAACCATGTTTAGTATTGTAATTTGTAATTTTACTTTATATATATATGTCGATATCACAATCACAACACCACACTCAACTTATCCGTATTGGTTTATGATACTCTTGTATGTAATATACACATCTATTTTTATAGTACTAGCCGTATTAAACTGTTGTTTTTTGTGTTATTATAGTGCAAGTTATGATTTTCAGATTATGTTAAGTATGCAAATGTATTTTACTTTTTTTCTGTATCATCAATAATATTTTTTACAAATCTGCTAGGCTTGTCAACTGACCAATTACGGCTGACTATTTTACTACTTGAATAATTACTTTTAAACTGTTATTAATTTTGAACTAGATACATACTAAAAATTGACATTTACAGGGGCTACACTAAATAACAAAAACGATGTTTTTAACGAGTCCTTTTTCATGCAATTTTATCAAGATGACGCTAATAAAATGTATGCGACTGTATAAGTGGAAATATATGATTTGTTGTAATTAATTAAAATTCCTAAAACTCAATAAGGTGTTCAAGGTTTAATTTCTTTCAGATTGATAAAAATTATTTTCATTGTTTTACAAATGACAAACTAAGAATACAATGTACCATTTATGTATAAACTAAAATGCTTGGACATGTCTATTTAGGGCTTATTAGACAACAAATATGATGTGATACAATAAAGTTATATTTAACAGTAGAAAAAAGGGTTTTAAGGTTTAAAATGTAAAGAAAGATTAGAGTTGATTAAACACGGCAAACATGCCATCATGTTATAACAAACAAAACAGAGACAACTAAAAATACATGTAATAATTTCAATCAATGAGATCAGAAAAATTATATAACTGAATGCGACATTTTTCAGACGAAGAATGTTAATATCAACAATACATGTTTATATTTAAAATATTTAATGTTGACTGTGTAAATTCCTATTCACTCGTACGCAATCATGTATCTTACAAAAATCAGACCTTACGAACAACAATAATCCGCCATCTACAAATGAAACGGTGGTTAATGCATTTTAAAATGTTTCCATACTTCAGTTTGGACTGGCAAAGTTTGTTAACTAATACCGATTAAAACTGCAATTACAAAAGAAATCTCGACTATTTAATGTTTAAATCCATAATTAAACTACATTGAATGTTTTTATAATAGAAGTTTGCATAAAAACCAAATCTATTAGGACTGGCGTTTACTTTAATTGCATGCAATCATGCATTTTTACTTTCAGCGTCTGTTCATTGCTATGTAAAAGCCCTACATGGCGTTTTTTACCTTTCGTGTCATCTCTAAATAACCGTAATAAAGTATTAAGAATGTGTATATTTTATTTAGCGATATAGCATCAAAATTACATCAGTGGCTTTCTCTTTTTCTTTCCACCTGTCTCTGTACAACAATATAAACCGCCTACGTATTTCTTCGTGTAAAAAATGTGCGTTAACGAAACTTTTTACACGAACTAATCAATCCACCTTCAAATTACCACTGCTCATACATAAACTAAGCCTTATAAGCAATTCATTAATTAATTACAATTTTTTGGTTTACTTTACAAATTTTTAGCTATTGTTAGCAGGGCGTTTTTTAAATGAGAACGCAGAGTGGCGGCTTTACACGTGTGTCTATGTGGTTGCATTAAGAGCTATAGCATAATATATATAATGATTAGTAATAATAATACCAACTAATTAACATTCTTTTTCTTTCTACATAGCTTAAACACTAACAACAGTTGTTTTTTATTCCTAAAATGTTTTAAAAGTAGCACGTAAAACTAAAAATTTCGAGATGGTTTGATTGCATTGATTCTTTGGAAAAGTGCGTATATGCATATGCAAGCAACGTTACTTTGCGTTACAAAAAGTCATGAGCTGTGTAAGCCTTCAAGTTAGTTAAACATCTCATCATGACCTTTACAAAAGAAAGTTCGCTTCATGCCAAAATCCATATTTTTCTACGTGATTTGTAGCACACTCCTTCCCCTTACCTGTCAAGGTTTTTCACTTTCGCCCTCTTACCTATTATCTTGACTTTCACGCAAGAAAACTTTTTGTTTGCACATAATATATATTTTTAAACTGTTAAAAGAGACTAGCAAATTCAGAGGTTAATAAATTCATTTAAAACTTGTAATATACAATAAAAGCACTGCAGCAATGATAAATGTGTGTGAATTATATTAAACTGGCTTGTTAAAATTGTGTGTTCGATAATGTTTGACAAGATGAATAATAAATAAGATGATATCTCCGTTTTTTATACTGGCAAACCTATACCAAGGAAAGCAAGGAAGAATAATTACATATTTTTTGAAAGCTCATTTTTAAACCAGTTCGTTTCTTTCAGCCTTCAGCAGTATTTAGCAGAGGTGCAATGTTTTGAAATAACAATTGTACAAATATATTTTTAAGGTTGGTAAAAGCTTTTGTTTAGAAACACATTTGTAGTTTTTTTTCTATAAAATCTCCAAACATATTTCTATGCGTTCCATACAGTTGCAGTCGTTCAAAGGACAAAACTGACTAGAGATGTTTAAAATTTTTATGTAAAATGAAACATTTTCAGTTCAAAAATGACTTACTAAAAAGGGAATAGAAAAGTCTTACAAAATGGCCACAAAATCTTTAAATCCTAATAATTTTGCCAGACCACTGCGCATACGAATCTGTTGTCAGCATTTAAATATTTAACATTCTACATCAGCCCTTTTCTATATCTTCTGGCATTTGGCAAAAACCAAAAAAGTTTATTTCCTCATGATGAATGCTGTGTACTATTTTTTATATTAAATATGCCTTTGTTAGTTTTTAAAGCATCGCTGGCGGTGTAAGCTAAAGCAAACTAAACTCCAAAGAATTTCTTTCAAAAATTTGATATACACTTGTAGAAATTAGTACACCATACTGTATAATATAGTATTTTATGTAGTACAATTACGTGCATCTTCTCGAAAGAGATTTAATTTTTTTGTTTCAGTGTTTTGAAACATGTTCCTGTTTTTTTTACATGAATTAGTAACGAATTTTTTTTAAAGAGCCACGAAGACATAGACTATCACATTTCAGGTCCCCTTCCGTCTGTCCAGTTATGTTTTAAATATTTTTTCTTCTCGACTGTATGTATATTTTGTTTAAAGACTGTCAACCGTTGGAAAATAATGGCAAAAGCTTTCTCTCTGAGTGAAGTATTAGTTTTTTGTTGCGATTCAAACATAGCTTTACACACAATTATTACATCTCTGCTAGTAATTTCCACACTTTTTTCCAGTCCATTCTCCTACTACAAAAAGAACTCTGTGCGTGATGTATCATGTTTTACAAGTATAATATATACCACCTAAAAGTTACAAAATTGAATTTACACAACAGAAAGAATGTCAGCAATAATAGAAACCCGTCGTTCGTTAGCAATTTTTAATTAGTTGGCAAAACGTTTCATTTATAAACGCACATCTACCTCTGTCCATTACCCATTCACTTATCCGTTTTTTATACCTGTTATCGTTTCAATCCTGACAATTAAATGCAGAATAATAATTACATAATAAGTTATTTTACATAACAATATAGTTTTTAAATACAATGAATAAAAGTTTGTTTTTTAGAATAATTGACGTAATTTGTTTGTAACATTACTGATAATACATAATGTCACAATATGGAAAACAAAATTGCAAAATGGTACGTGTGATTCCCTTTTTTGTTCTAAAAAATGTGTATATTTTTAATGTACTTCTCTGGTCTATTTGTTTGCGTAAAAATTGTAATCGAGCATCATCACAGAAATTTCCAAGTTCAAAACTAAAACATCTTGAACTTCACTTTCACTTCATTCCTCCTACACCCCCTACCATATATGCATCCCCACCCCACCCCACACTTCACCCTTTTCTCACCCCTTCTTCCTCATCCACACTCATCCACATCGAGATTAATAAAGAACAAAAAAAGATTATTGTTCTTTAAAAATTTCTATCCCATGAATACCAGCATTCCATATCTGAACAACATTACCCCGGCAGTACTTTCTCCTATTTCCTTAACCTGGTACATCAAATATGAAACCATTTTCTTCATCCTTTCCCATGCAATTTTATCGGAATTTTTTATAATAATTAATAATCATTGACTAAAAGAACTTAAAAATCATTATGACATTGCATTAAATACAATACTTTTAGGTTAATGTTATGACTCCATATTTATACCCTCATTCTACTCCATTTTTCTTGACATCGTTCGCTTATTCCGACTTCAATAAATTACTAACACGATGAACACCATCATCAGCAATCATGACTATTGTTTCCATTCTGAGTATTTGTTTTAAAACAAGAGCCTCATTACTTCAGTTAAATTAAGTTGTGTAAAATTATTAATAAAAACGTAAATTATAAGTGTCACTCCTTACATATGTATGTAAATGTTATGTGTTGTAACAGTGTGTGAAAGAATGTGAACAGTCAGTCTGTGTTCACTTCTTGCATTATATGAAAAAAGCTTTTCCAATTGCAATAATATTTATTGATAACTATATATTTGAGTGAAGTTGTCAATAAATATTATATTAATGGATTTTACAGCATTGGACCCTATAAGACCTTTGGTTCGCCATTAGCATTACTACATTTATCGGAACCAAGGTATATAGATTCTATCATCCCCAGTTTATTATATATATCATCAGAGATAACATTTTTGAGGTATAATCTTTTTCTTAAGAACACGCCATTTTTAACAATGAGTTGTAAAAAAAAGTTCCATCCATGAACACAGACTGAATGAGCTCAAGATATACATATTTTGTAATATCCCTTTTGGTATATGGTTAAGACTGGTGTGAAATACTTGACTCTACCAAAAAGTAACCCTTAACTGTACATTTAAATTAATTTTAAAAAATGTGTAACCTGCTTCTATATGTAGCTTCCCACAACTCTTTTCAAACTAAAAAGTACTTTACAAAATCCAAAGAAAGATCCAAAAAATCATAATTTGGTACAAATTTTCTGTGAATGATATTGACAAACTCTCATTTCATGATTGGCCATACATACCTCAGAATTCTTGTTTTTTCTTGTGTGAAGCATCAGTTCATCTATATATGCAATTTTCCAAAGATACTTTTTTGTTTTTCATAAACTTCTGTAATTTTTAAAGGTTATATGAAATGAAAGACTGTTGAAAGATGACAAGACGGGAAGAGAAGAGATTCATTACGTAATAATCTGCTGCATAGATATTTTGTCGTAGTTTTAAAACCTTGTTTACCAGTCCTTTTAGACGTTCCTTACAAAGAAACTTTATCTTAGCTATCCAGCTATTTCATGCCTTTTCCTTTTCTCTCCAATATATTAGTAATGACTTAGTTTTTCTTTAGTCCTGTCAAATTTATATTTCTTTAGGATCTCACCTTCATCACGAACGGTCTCTAAATCGTGGAACTGCTGAATGTTCATAGTTATATTTTTGGTTAAAACGGTCGGAGATTTTTATAGAATTACTAGTGTGTAGATAATTACTGTTATTTTTAGCTATAAAGTATTTAGTTTCAATTTATGGGTAACTTGTTTGTAAATAAGTTTCTTACTAGATAAAAGTCAATTTTTTTAGTAAAGTGTGATTCTTCTTATTTAGTATATATTTATAGTAATAATATTCCCTAACTAAATTGTCCTAAATAAAACCTTTTCTTGTAATGTTCCTGCTTTTCGTTACGTGTTTCACCCTATAAAAATGAATGGATCTATGTATTTCAGCGAAATTTCTAATGGTTCTGTTCTGGCTCCTATAAATTTCTACCTTTCAAACTGAAATCTCTCAATGTGTCATAATTTAGAAATTGTCTAAAAAATGATTTATCTTTTTAGTTACTTGATCGTTTAAGTACAAAATAACTGATGCGAGAAATTTTTTGTAACTAGAAAATTTACATTCTTTTAGTTGATAGTATTTTCAAATTTCTATTATTTTAGCAGTCGATGTATCGTACCTACAATCAATGAGTTTTTCTCATTGTTTCAAAAATGCTTTCACCTAATTTTACTTAATATATTGTGTATGTGTATCTTAGTACAAATTTTTTTTAATTTCTCTTTAAACAATGTGTAATTTTTTAGTTGTAACAATACAAAAAGATATTTTTTGTTGCTTGAAACAATGAAATGATTTCACTAAGTTTCATCCATATTCTCTAAATCGTGACTTCACTTTTTTCTCCATTGAAAACAAATTACTTTGTCTAAAAAATTCAGCTATAGCTTTTCTTCTTCGTTCAGAAGGGAGGACGGGTCCGCAACGATGAGCACAGAAACACAATCAATAATTAGTTCTCTTAGTTAATAAATTTAATTCTTTTACTATTATAAACTATGTCTAGAAACCCTATTTTTTTTTCAAAATGAATGAATAGATTTCTCGGGAATATGAATAATATTGTTTATCTGTATTTATAATATGTTTGTTGACTAATGACTGTTCTCTTCGAATACGACTACTTTTCATCCTCGGTATGAATATGAAATCCATAATATCCGTATATCAGAACAAGGATAAGTACAGTAGAACGAATTAATTGATAATCAGTTGTTTTTAACCGATGATGTGTGGTTTATATTTAAATATAGATAAAGATGTATCATCAACTCATTTAAACTCTTTAACGTTACACATTAAAAGTATACTTTTGTCGGGATGTTCTTACATGGGGCCTGCTTTCAACTGGAAGTCTAAAATATCGACTACTTTCATTTTCAAACCAAACAACGGATTTTAAAAGTTTTCTGTATACGGTTAAAAAAATATGTATAACCATATTTTTCCTTTGTTCAGAATTTAACTCATGAAATGGACTTTCTTGTTTATCAACTGAAACCAGACTTAGTACGGATTACAATTATCCTCTCTCATCAAAGGTTCATGATGAATTTACTACAGACAGTAATATAGGTATAATAGTACTTGTTAAACAATGAATAATGTAATTAATTGTATTTGATGACATAAACCTTAAAAATTAATAGTACTTTATGAATATTATGAAGTTCATCTTNGTATAATAGTACTTGTTAAACAATGAATAATGTAATTAATTGTATTTGATGACATAAACCTTAAAAATTAATAGTACTTTATGAATATTATGAAGTTCATCTTTTAAATTAATATGTTTATTTTATATATTTTCATTTATTCGTCTATCTTATATTAGTGGTGTGAATGAGACTCGGAGCTGCAAATTCAAATCATCGTTGTTTTTTAAATGTCAGTCCATCTTTGTTGGTAACGTTTATTTAAGCAAAAGATGATAAATATTGCTTTCACTCTGGATATTTCTTGGTGACAGAATGCTGATAGTACGTCTTCCGTATTTTCTACTTCCGTATGTAATATGTGGAGGATAACAACCCAAAACATTTATAAGACGAGGTAGCAGAATATAATATAATGTTATTTAGTATGATACTCATTCTGGTTTCCGGAATTTAAGTAAGAAGACTAAATGCGTGGTTGTGTTACAAGTTGTTTTTATACACGACGGTAAGACCGATGAGACTAGAGGTTTTGGGCTCTTCCTCAGCCGACTGTTTAGATATTATCCAAGAAAGTTATTGGATGAAGCATTTTTTAATGATTTTGATGACTGGTATGATGAAGTGAATGTATGCGTTTTTTTTGGTTGTAGTTTTTTGCTCGTTTACAAAGTTTTGGGAGCTAAGAGAGATTTACCAGAGAGAGCTCTTTTCGTCCCCATTTTTCAGTTATTGGTTGTGAATGACTCGAGGAATAATATTGTTTACAGTTGTGAATTTTATGGTACTGCGTCTTCGAAAACATTTAACCTGGAAAGCAACAGAACAGGAACAGGAATGAGATTCAGATACCAACTTACATTGTTTCATTTATATTTTAGTGATAAAACACTAGAGTCCTTACAATTTTCAACCTGTCAATCTCCTTATGAGGTGGACTGACTCCGGACTTAACCAACCATGTTAGAAACGATGTACTCCAGGTGGATGTCCAGCAACTGTAAAATCCGCAGAGAAACGAAATTAGCTTTTGATGTCTGATAGGGACTCTTAAATAGCAATATATGATGGTTCATTTTAAAAAACCAATAATAATATAATGCAGGAGAAAATTGAAAGGGGGTTTAGCTAGATTATTTAGCAAGATAACTCTGTTGTAAAAGTATACACATTTTAAAAATGGCTGATGTCCTTTATGATTATCTTTAAATGTTTGTATATTTTTTCTAATGCACTAAAACAGTTCTTTTTCTGATTGAAACAGGCATGCTTAGTCATTTCAAGCTAAAAACAAGTCGGTATTTCGACAATCTGCATTTGAGTATAAGCATATATGTAAAAGCAGGCTTGTTCTTGTGATGCGAATGAATTTGAGTATAAAAATTAAGCACCTTTCTAACATTTTTCGGTAATCAAAGCTTTCCACTTTTCACGGCCGGTTGTCTCGTTTTGACTGAGACTGCACAAGAAGAGAAAGCCAATTTTTCAGCGGCAACAGCAGAAGAGTTCATTCAAATTAAGCTTTTTAATTCAGTTTCGTAAAGCAATATCATGTAATGATGTTAGATATAAAGTGTAAAAGGCCCGTAATTATCTCACGTACTTTTCTGTTCCTGATAGTAGTATAGGATAAGCTTTGCGAAGTTGTGACTGATTAAAGCTTTTAATAAATCTTGCTGGGTGAATTATTGAACTTCATTATACCAATTGCTTGCTCAAAGCTTTAGCATATATTTCACGTGCAGATGAAAACTAAGCGAAATTTTCTTGTTAAAAGCTGAGTTACAATTCTGAACTGAGCGTAAAGCATAAGAGGGGGATCTGATGAAATTCTTCAGGAACAACCAAAAGCTTTTTATAGCAAAAGGCTAAGCTCATCTCATTGTCAGCTTATTGAAAGCCATTTTAGTTTGATTTTAAAGCAAAAAACTCCATTTTCACTTGGGTTAAAGGGTACATTTTTAAAAATATAACCAACCCATTTCTTTACATGCATAGTTTGGTTTGCTTTCTTTTGACATTCGTTTTACTCAAGAGTCACAACATTTTTTGTGTAAGAAGAAGTACTCTAAAATTGGAGTTTATTCACAACGTTCATCCATTTAAGCTGAATTGAATAACATCTTCAATTACATCTCGTCAGAAGTTGCCACAAGCTTTTGTCCCTGCCATGCATTTATATAAAAAACCAAGTTTATTTTTCTTTTCTCCTCAAGCTAATTTCTCCCCCTTATTCACAAACAAAAAATACGAAACCAAATACGCGACAGGCAAGCACAACGCGGCATGAAATGATGGCGAATGGAGTAGGGGTCCTTGTAAAAAACCAATCTGACATTTACAAAAGGATAAATTAAGGAGGTAAACGGTGCTTTGTTATAATGGGAAAAAAGTAATTTAGAATGCATGTAACATTTATACTGTCATAAAGTGATTCGCTTCCCTCCCTCTCTCTTCCCAGCTGTCTAGTGTCCAATTAACTTTTAGGCCCACTTAAATTAATTTGTAAACAGATTTTTTAAATTGTTGTCTATTTTTCTTTAAGTGGAGTCATCCACTTCAGCTCAAACTTTACCACTCCCGTCTCAACTAAATTTTTTCGGGTTGTCAATGTAAAAAGATGCAAAAAAGTGCAGTGCAGCAAGTTCAAAGCCAAAAGATGGTATAAAAGAGGACCTTAATTCAATTCATTCATTTGTTCAGCAAGATTATATTACTTTTAAAAAGTGCATCCAACTTTAGTTTTAACATGCCTCAAGCAATATACAAATTTCCCATCACGTGTTTACTTTTTCTTTCTTCACTCGCAGACAAATGATGTAACTCGTGCACAAAGTAAAAGTTAAAAAGTAATAAAAAATGTACTTGACAAATCTAAAAAGGACGAGAAAGGGTGATGAAAACCCTACATTGCGTCATTTGCGGTGATTATTAGAGTTGTGCAAATATTTTCGTTTGAAATGCATTCACGTTTATCTAAGGTGGTTTGAATAAAAACCAGAATGGTTTCATACGCACCAAAATACATCCAGAAGATATATTCGGTTTATATTTATGCCATTTTTGTGATATGAATAATTGTTTGTAATACATAGGGGCCATACACATATTACGTTAGCATGGTAGGTGGGTGGTGGGTCCAGCCAATGCTGACGTCTAATGTTAATCAAATGCAATATACGTAATGTTTAAGTGATAACAAGGTGGGTGGGGGGTCAAAAATTGGCCAAAATTTGATAACGTAATATTTGTATGGCCCCATAACAAAAATGCGTACAAGTTCCTCACACCCTATTACAACAAATACTTTTTCCTCTAAAAATGGCAAGCGTGGTGCGATATGACATTTACAATGTCAAGAATAAGGCAATTCTGTCCATCAGTCTGAAAACGCCCATGGCTTGCATCAAATAATATTCTAAACTGACCTGCTAGCTTTCCCTTGTTCTACCTATACTTATATTATTAAAATCCTTAGGTAGTTTTGTGGATTTTAGATTTTAGGATTTTAAATATGAGGATTTTAGTGAAAGCAGGGGTATCATGAAACCACACTGCTTTCGCCTGCCAAAATATTTCTACCTCCAGTGAAAACAAAAACAAAGTCTGGAAAACCCAAGTCGTGTTTACAAGAAACGTGCATACTAGCAGGCAGTTTAATAAACGTGCAAATGCTTACTTTATGCGTTTTAAGTGCCAAAAATACTTTACTTTTCATATTCATAACTGTGCTGTGTTCTACGACAATGTGAAAGCTGTAATTACCTATCGTTAAATCAATCACGCAAATTGGTTCCATAAAAAGTTTCCTACATTCTACGATTAACAAAATATACAGCACCTAATAATTACGACGTTACATTTAACGATTGAACCTACATTACAAAAGTAATGCACCAAAGTTTGTGAATAAAAAGGCAGTTACAGTTTACTGCGAACGGATCCAACTCACCTACTTGATATGCAACTAAAATTTAGTCAAAGTTTCCATTTAATAAAACATTTTAAATTCCCTATTTATATATTAAATTGACTTCGGGTGTAAATAAAACAACCAAAAAATGTCTATTAATCGTGTCGTAACTCTGTTATGTCTATTATGCCTCAAATACACATGTATACATAAAATACTACATATCTTGTCAAATTTGGCAGTTGCGCAAACTTCATGAAAAGTAGGAAGTAACAAAGATGCATGGATTTTTATACAAGTCAATATACTCCAGAAGAAATAAATCTTCTATATTCCATCTGTATTTTGTTTCAGAAAAAGCAGGTCAGTAGAAAACATAAATACATATTCTGATTGGAATTGGAAATGCAAGTAAACTAGTTTGTAGGATTTTTATAAACTCTAAACTCACATCCATCTACACTTTCCCAAATGCACCAACACTATTATTTCCATTATTACTATTATTACACCAAACAAACAGTTTGATGCATTCTCCTTCTTTCTCCGTCTTTCATAAAATGCTACGACAGGAGGCTAGTTGGTTACTTCGTAGTAGTCCAAATGCACGCAACACTACAATCAATTTTTTGCTGCAATTTTGTATGTATTCTTCTGCTAAAAATAAAATACAATCCAAACGCCTACATAATATAGATTTTGTGTGATATGTCTATAAGCTAAAATCAAAGCAGCTGGGCTGCGGGTAAAAGCTGGTTAGAAAAAACGTAGAAGTGTGGCAACACTGATTTTTATGCAATGTCAGCTAGTTGCAGTCCAACCCGATTTATTCTTACATGTGTACACGTCCATGTACATTAACACAATGCATGGAAGCTGTGAAACAAGCATTTACGTGGGGGAACTCCAACTTGGCTTTTGTTGGCAATTTCTATTGTTAGCTTGTAA
>JAHZNG010001374.1:0-10083 GCA_027744375.1 Orchesellides sinensis | reverse complement strand
AAACAAAGATTAAATCCTGAAAATAATATGAGCCATGTAGACAAAATACAAAAATTTAAATAAATCGTATAGATTGTAGTGTCTCATGCACCACCTATCATGCTAAACGATATTTTGTACAAGAATTTGTTTTTCGTAGAACTGTCATTCTTAATCGTACATGCTTAATGTATCATGAAGTACAACATCGCCCACACAAAAATTATCTGTTGGATGAATGGGTAACTCATTCCATTGGGGTAGTTATCAAATGACTGGGTGTTTAAATCAGAAATTATATTTTTGCCAACTTTACAGCAACATTGGCTTTCATACATGCATACAACTTGTACGTAAAATATTATCAATGGTTGTAATCGTTGTGTCAAATTAGTATCTTAAAATTATAAAAAATTAAATTATGCCAGTTGGGCAAAATTCCAGAGAAAGATGTATCGTATGATATGAAAAGTCATGGTGTCGAGTAACTAACCAGGCATCCCGACTCAAGTCTTCCTTCAAGATTTGCTTGTAATAATTTGTTAATAAAATAGGTATGGGCTGTGGCATAAATACATTTTGATTAATTCTTTAGATGAAGATCATTAATATGAGAATGCATAGACTTGAATACTGCAAATTAGATGTGAATATTAATGAATATACATATCCCATGAAGCATTTGTAGATTAAACTATTTATTGCTCAAAGTCAAATTATCTACGTCAGCTCTATTAAACATTTTGAGATGAAGCAAAGAGAAGATTTTGACAAGTTTTCATAAATTGCCCAATAAGTATTTGCAATCAATACGTTTTTCTTGTTCACAATGATAAAGCGTTGCGTTGCAGAGTTATCAAAAAGTTCACTCTGCAATATGTATCTTTATGCATACATAGAAAGTGGAAAGTATTATGGTTTATTTAAATAGGACTTCTTTGCGTTATGTTTCCACATTTTGTTTTATGACTTGTTATCAGTACAATATACGTACTCTTTCATATGGTGTCTTCGCTTTACATGCCCAAAAAGTGAGTTTAAACATAGAGCAAAGCATTCAATGCAATGAGTGCGAAGATAAAAATAAAGGCTATCCACTTTTCCATCCGTCGATGAGTGGAAGTGGAAAGGCAATAAAAGGAGTTGTTACTTGAAAAATGTCTTGGAATTAAGATCCAGGAGATGATATCGACAATACTGCTTTATATTTTTCTGTATGTACCTTTAAACACTCATATACTGCCGTCATCGTGCTTATAATGACTGGAAACCAACCTTACACAATTTTATGGGATGTTATACTGAACATACACATAGTAAATGACGGAAAATAAGATAGCATGTTTATAGATTGAAAATATTTTTCACCTTGTTTCTTTTACTATTCTCGCCGCAATTTTTTATACAACTACAAAGCAACTACTTTACTTGCTACAAGACAACAAATATCGAAAGGCCCGTACAAGAAAAAAAGGGTAGTAAAGTTTACATTAAAAAGTAGCGATGTTTTAGTTGTGTATTTTATGGCAAATGTGGTCGGCTGTCTTAAGGACATATAGCTCAAATAAATTTAAACTTGTATTGTACTAAATGCCAAAAATAACCAAAACTGAATGAGCTTAGAATATGAGTTTTGTTTGCGGTAAAATTATTTTACAGATAAAACACTTTGTCTTAAGAATTTAATTTTCCCATTTTCTTCTGCTACTTAGGTACATCTGTGTTTATCATGATTTCACCCTAATGTACTTTATGTACATTGATGCTCAAGTTTAGGTTAGATATGAAGATGACGGTGATTATGATGCTTGTTGTAGGTATTGTAAGCATTGTTGTTTTCCTCTAATGTGCTTATGATGACTACAAGGTTAGTTTTGTGTATGATACACTTCTCAGCTATTATTACCACCACTTTAATGCAACACACAAAGTCCACACAACAACCCACACCATGATTATTATTAAAGGTACAGTAGAGAGCAGAGAAAATTTCATACTCTTACAGGCATATAACAAAAAATGCTCAGTTGCGAGGATTTCAAAGTAGCAATTACTTCCAAAGTAAATTATTGGTCTTGGTTTTCAGATTCCCCTTTTTTCATACTTTTTATAGGCATTGCAATAGTAATGACAGTTAAGCCAAGTGGGTGAAGCCAAACAAAAAATTATTTTAGGATCTATACAGTAATGTAGAGAAGATCCGAAAAATTGTAAAAGTACATAAGTGGTTAGACGTATTATTATATAAAAACATCATCTAAAATATTTTCGTGATGGTCAGCTCTGAGTACAACACTAATGCTTATGCAGGTACCTTTATCCGTTAGACGTATACGTGCATATATGATGATATAGTTTTTAATCTTGTAAGAAGCCATTGAAAGTTTTGCCTATTTCACTACGAAAAGCATTTTGCACTTTGATTTTATTGATCATCTTCTAGATCCGTATCAATAAAGGAGGTACCATTGCCTATTATTATAGCCCAACAGTTTAAAATGACTGGAGAGGTGGTGGTAACAAGAGTTGAGGCTGACAATACGTACAATGGACTGTGTAACTGTTTGATCAACTTTGTGTACACAGTACACGATACAGCATGTAGATGCATTTTATCAGGTTTATTGCTTTTCACTGCGAGATGATGATAACTATAATGACAGGGATACGAATGATGATTCGATGTTATAATTATTGTAATGATAATAAAAGCAAAAACATCGTACTTTTGCACCCTACATAAAATAGGGTATTTTTTCTACATCTTGTAGATTGTGGTAATAGCCACGTCTGTCTTGTTCAAGAATTACAGTTTGAACTACTGTTGTTTTATGTACTAAAACATACAAAGTGCATTTAGTAAAATTCTAAATGCAATTCATCCCACATTTCAAAAAACCGAAAGCATTTGTTATTTCAGCTGAAATGCCAGAGTCGGTTTGTTTCTAAACTCATGATTCGTAATGCAATGGATGGTATAGAATTAGCTGGAAACCTTTGCGTGCAAAATTAATATTGATGTTTTTGTGAAAGTATTAAAATCATAACGAAGTTCTAACCCAGCTGGAAATAATAATTTTCCCTATTTCTCTCCAGGCTAATAAAGATGGCAAGATGCCCAAAAACACTGTATACATTTCTTATTTCAGTCACACGAGAGTAATAATTGTGGTAAATTTATCATGATTTAATTTTTGGTTTGCTACTCGTCTGTTAGTTTTTCTCTAGACAAAATAGAAGGGTACCAAGCATGGGGGCTGATGATGAGAGTAGAAGTAGGCGTTGTAGAAAGTTCATGTTTGGTTTAGGTTTTTTTCTACCCATCCTTCACAAATTGCCATTTTCTATCTTGTTTACAAAAACACCACGAGCTGCGACTTAGTGTAATATAATAAAAGAGAAAAAAGGATGATCTTCATAATAAATGTAATGATGGTAATGATGGCAGTGGTGATATAATAATTCTATATAAGTATGTATGCCTTCCTCCGTGGATTTTTTTGTCTCAAGGGAAGTAGAGCAGACGGAGGAAAATGTAAGCCAAACCAAGATGATACAACATAATGTTAGATCTAACATCACTAAACCTTTAAGCATGCGTCTTTTCTCGTGTTGTTTGAGGTACATCCAAAAAACCCAAGAATTCACATAATACATAATATCTGATCAAAGTTCCATTTTTAGTCATATAAAGAAGGGCAGACGTACACATGTGGTATCTTCAGTCTCATCATATAATTTTCAGCACTACCCCCATTTTCATGGTTGGGCAAGGAAAATTTCGACTCCTACTTTTTTAAGTTGAGCAAGGTGTAATTTGTATGATGTTCTCAACAAGGGACCCGAAAATATAATAATAAAAATTACTCAAATAATTACGACCTGTGATAAATCTTGTTCAAACAAAGAAACAAAAAGGATCAACCGAATTACCTCCAGGCGTAGCATGAATCAGGTAGCCTCGCTTTGGCTCAAGCACACCCACTATGTTTCAGAAAACCATGGGATCAGTTCATCTGCTTTCTTCCATCGTCCTACGCGTACGAAAAGGATCAAAAAACATCAAACAAGGGCAACCAAGTTCAATTGGATTTTCGTAAATAGGTAATCGATGCTAGTAACAAACAGTATCACCAGCTTGGCTTAGTTTTCACTACAGATTGTACCTAGAGAGGTAAAGTACATAAGGTATATTAGGCAGTTGAATCATCAGGCCATAATAACACGCCATTAGATATCGTATCCTCTGTGCCGTCGATGTCGCATTACGATACGCATTTTGAGCAATAGGTTAAAACTTGTATTTGTCTAAAGGACAGTTTGCAATTTATATTGATTTTATCGCTATGTTCTTCTGACTATTTGTTTCTACAATGAAAAGTACAAAAAAGGGAACAAGCATTTTAAGATTAGCGTACGTATGCGTGTAGCATTTGATCTCGACATGGACGGACACTTTTAGCGCAACAGTCCGGAGCAATGTTTTTTTCAAACATTTTTCAGACTCAAATCAAAGGCGATGAAATGAGAAATGGGTGAGCAGCAGAGCAAAAAATAAGTTACTTTACTGAACTACATTTTCCGATTATCGATATTTCAACAGCAATACAACTAGGTTCAACCTTTTTTTATCCAGAATCTGTAATAATAGATACCTACATATGTACCTACCGCCATACCTGAAATAAAGTACGCTTATATATTAAATACAATATTCGTAGAGGGAATACAGTATTTTTAGTGTGTACATTCGGAAGTCTTAAAAAACCTGGTTGACTTAGCTATCAGTTGACGGTGAAGCGAAGGGAAAAGCAAGAGACGTGAATGAAAGGATGGGGAACAAGATGGGGAATCATGGACTATATGTATGTGTATACGGCTTCATTGGAGAAACTACTTTTCTTTTACGGATTCTCGATATCACAGTCATCTTCCTCCTATCTATCCCATCCATACGCCAGGCAAGGTCCGGTCCTTAAGGTATAATGTAATGTGTGTGTAGTCAAATATACAATACAAGATGGAGAAAGAAAAAGCTTCGTTTTCAATCTATCAAAGAAGCAAAGCAAGCTTTGGTTCAATACTTGTTTTATTCTGCTTCACTTACTTTGCTTTCATCTGTCGATAGAAATAGACTTTTTTTTAGGTATATGTAGTGAGTAACTCAACAGTTTTTTTTCTATTGGATGATGCGAAGATGCGATGATACAAAAAAGATCACCTTATACTAAGACCTTTCCTTATGATATCGGAACGCAGCATGAAGCAGATTGAACACAATATCACCAGAATATTTTGCTGTTTTATTTTATATACATTAGACTGTTCGTATGCCAGATGAGAAATTTCTTCCTTTTTACTCTTTATTTCGTCATCCGGTCCGCCCATTCTTATGGTTTACCGACTTTGGCAAGATTTTCTTTTGCCATAGTTGTGGCACACTGTATACAGGCAATATTTTCCCAGGTTTTCTAGCTTCACTGAGAAAATAATAAAAAAGCAAAAGGAAAACTAAGACGAAAGCCTCTCATGATAAGGATTGAATCTTTCTCTTTTCCAATAATATTGTGTGGGCAAAAGAAAGACAAACTGGGAAGAAGATACTGCGTATTGAATATTCTGTTTCTGATGAACCATGTTCTATGTATTGTGTACATTTTGTACAGAAAAATCATGAACTGTAAGACATAGACGATTGGGTTTATTGACTATCTACATAAAAACCAGCAGCAGAACTTAAGTTTGATTAGAGCGATCGACCGATTCACCCAGTTCATTTATAGCGTCTTTTTTCCCATCTTTGCAAACTTCTTTTTATTATTTTTGGTTAATGCAAAAGCCAGAAGCTCTATACGTGTATTAACTCTTTCTTTCTATTTGAACAAGTCCCTCAGCTGAAACAAGATGATGAGAAAATGGCTACAGAAAAAAACTGTAATAATATAGTAGACTACCATGGACAAAAGGTGGGTAAAAAGTGAAAAAATCGTGGAAAATCGGCTACACTGGCTTTTTTACTATCTCTGCAGCCATTCTAGACGCAAGATGACAGCGGCCATTAACCACAGCATCATACAAGTACAAAAGAAACTAAAAATATAGATGTACATATGCTAGATAAGCGTATGTGTATACTTAATACCAAACGCTTATGTTTTCTCTTTTGCTGGTGAGTTCCCAGAGGAAAATATGAAAACAGAAAAATAAAAATAAAGCCAAGACTGCGTCAATATTTTCTTGTGTTCTTTCCACTTAGAAATTGGAAAAGATGGTTCTTGGGGAATTACAAGTGTATCAAGCGCAGATGTAGGTCAAAATCTTGGTTTAGCTGAAAGCATTTTTCTGTTCAATAGAATATAAGGAGCAAACACATTCTATGTTGCAGACATGTGATAAATATTATTTAACACGATTGCTGGTAACAGTGCAAATTCGACTAAATGATCTTGTTCTGTCATTTACTATCAGTATGTATTTTTGGGCAACAGTGTTGATACATTGTGCAATATTATTAATTGTTTATCCGAACCGGAATGCAAACAACATTGCTTTCAGTTCTGTAATAAATGTGTGTGTAACATGTTCCCGTTGATATAATAGATTGTCAACTTTCACGTCAACAAGGGTAGCCCTAGCCCTAGAGAAAAATCCTCCTAAATTAAAAAAGGGCATAGTATGCCTTTCATTTAAAAAATGAGCGAAGCATTTCGTTTGTTAAACTTGTAGAGAAAGTAAACTTATGTGTACAAACCTCTTCAAGCTGCTTAAGAAGAACAATCAAGACAGCAATGGCGGTTTGGGAAACTTGTGGATAAACTAAGCTTTAGATGTTTTGGTTAAAAATTTAAACCAACTTTATGGCACATTGCAGCTCTTGTTTAGCGTCAGTAGGTCAGTTTGGGCAAGTAATGAATGGGATTAAAACGGAAATTCAAGGCTATATTTTATTTAACAATATCCGGAACGGCCTTCATTAAAAGCATTCGTTGCTCTGTTAATTTCTGTCCAAGCAGTTTTAATTTATGTATATGTGAACATGGTTTTACACTTCGCTATACTTTACTACGTAGTTTTATGTAAAGTTTATTTCAGTAAAATAATGCTCAATTGTATTTTATTTTGAAAGGACACTTGGAATGTCCAGTACTTTATCTGCTAAATTGGATCTTTAAAAATAATAAACGTGTGTTAGCTATCGATTTATGACTAATTCGGATGCTTCAGCAATCCAGTAGTTGAGAAGATCTTTTAAATGAAATATTTTTCGAAAATGAAAACGGACCGTGTAACTTCTGAACACCATAGAAAGAATACCATTATAATCAAAACATGCTCAAAAAGGATTTTTGATAATGTGAGACAAAGTGTACGAAGATTTCACCCAAATACCTACATTACCTATAATATGAGACTTGTGTAGTACCAAAATAAGAGAGACATGGTAGCAGGATGAAAAACTCACATCGTTATCTTATTTGGAGGAAGTCAAACGTGTGTTAGCTATCGATTTGTGACTAAATCGGATGCTTCAGCAATTCAGTAGTTGAGAAGATCTTTTAAATGAAATACTCTTCAAAAATGAAAACGCACCGTGTAACTTCTGAACACCATAGAAAGAATAGCATTATAATCAAAACATGCTCAAAAAGGATTTTTGATAATGTGAGACAAAATGTACGAAGATTTCACCCAAATACCTACATTACCTATAATATGAGACTTGTGTAGTACCAAAATAAGAGAGACATGGTAGCAGGATGAAAAACTCACATCGTTATCTTATAACCTGATAACGTTGGTTTTAGATCTTATATAAAGCCAACATAAGCATTACATAGAAAACAAACACGTTTGACTTCCTCCAAAAAAGATATGTAAAGCAAGCTTTGAAAAATATAAAAGTAAAAAAAGCTCAATGACACTTTACGAACTCCATCTACATCCCTTTCTCTTCTAAGAAAAAATAAAAAGTCTGGAGATGTTGCCTTTTTGCCTACTGTAAAATAAAATGACTCGTCTTTTATTTCGAAAATTCCACAATCATGGCCAGAAATATACATAATATGCCAATGGAAAAGTNACTGTAAAATAAAATGACTCGTCTTTTATTTCGAAAATTCCACAATCATGGCCAGAAATATACATAATATGCCAATGGAAAAGTCAAAGGAGCAAGAAAAGGACTTTCACATACACAAACACTTAGGACAATATTAGAAATTCTCTTTTTCGCAGCATCTGGTCTGAGCAAAATATCTTACATTATGGTATTGGCAGAAGTATTGAGCTGGCATGCACATGTGTACGCTCACATCCTCGCATACATAGGTATATGCGTGCTTAGAAAATGCACACATGAGAATTTCACTAAAATATTCAAAAAAGGAAAATGTGGCGAATAACCAGATTCTTTTTGAAAACAGTCTATGGAGATTTTGTTCCTTTCAATAAGCAAGCACATACTTACGATGATGTTCGTTCACAACTAAAGTTGAGCTGGAGAATCAACAAAAGGAGAAATTCTTATTAAGTAACAGTGTTTCTTCATAGTTTCCTTTTGTCAGTCCGTCTGTCTGTCTAATTTTTGAACCGGGACTTGTGAAAGGTTTTACATGACCTTTCATTTAACAATCCCTTTCGACAACTTTTTCCTTAAACAAACTTCTATTGGGATAAGCTTTGACTATTTTTGTGATACGAGCTTAATGAAAGGCAAACATTGCAAATTACCTTGTAAGAAATATAAAAATTTATTCTGTCTAAATGATTTAACGAAACTTTGTGCGAAGATAGATGAGTATGTTACTTGTTTGATACTAGAAACTTTTATTACAAATTCTACATTTTGGGCTGCATATTGTTTTGCTACTTCCATACTTTTAGAAAAGGGTCTGCTTTTCACAGAATGTATAAGAAAATGTCACATCATGAACATCAAATATCAAATCAAGCTGCTTCTCTCTCTTTTTACAGATTTCCCTGAGTGCTGCTCAATCTCCATAAATGAAATAGAACAGACTCATTTTTGCAACAGAAATAATGCGAGTAAATGAGCTTTTCTGGAATCCAATGCATTATAGAACAATGCCCAGCTTAAGAACCCCAAAACTAACTTTAAATTTTCTTTAAAGCATTTTATTCTCATATATGCAGCTTTGGGGCTTTGGAAGATCCAGGGTAGTCAAGTAAATTTGGAGCTTGGTCGGAGTAGGAGATTGAATATATAAAGGTAAATCGGTAAAATTGTGAAATATCCACATTATATAGTGTAACATAAGTCTGTGGTAAAAAGCTGAAACTGTCAGGAAACAACACAAGTGCACTGTAAAAAGGGCACCTTTCCTCTGACATTTCCTGGCCAGCAAGTGAACATGCATTCAAGTTATAAAAGGACTTGAATAGCCACTTTGATACAAAAACATCGAGTAAAAAAGTAAAAAAAGAAAATTCAAGACATTTTTCAAATGATTTGCTGAGCTGAAAATGAATACCCACGGAGAATCGCAACAGTAAAGAAAGCTAAAAATAGTAAGTTACAAGTTACGACAAAAACCCTTGATCCAATTTCGAATTGCTGGAAAGGGTTTTTTACCATAGGTGACAACGTTTTACCTTTCTCTGCCGTAAATTTACAAATACTGCCACCCAAAAACAGTTGTTTGAGCTAAAAGCACCTGGATTCAACCTTAAATATGAATTTTTCTGCATCTCGTAATATTTTCCGCCAGCTTACACATACGTATGGATCCAGGATCCTCCGTGGTTTTCAAATTACTTTGGTTTTCCCGTACCATGCACGTATACGTAGCATATCATGGGTACCTGCAATAACTATAGTGTACAACTTCACTAGTGGAAAATGTGAGGGTTTTTTTGTTGAAAATGTCGAGAAATGGAAAAAGACAATATCAAAATGTGAAAATTCAAGCGAAAGCGACATTCTTAAGATTTAACTATTGAAGCTCGCAGCTGCAAATTGTATCTCGTATCGGGGTTTTTTGTATAAAATATGCATGCGTGGTGAAGCGTTTACGTGTTGGGACACAGCTGTCATGTTTTAAGGAAAATGCAATTTTACACATTTCTTTAAATAAGTCATGTCTA
>JAHZNG010001373.1:0-18589 GCA_027744375.1 Orchesellides sinensis | reverse complement strand
CTCCACACTGATAACCGGACACGACAACAAGGGCAGCAGAGCGAAGTTTCCTCCACATGCTTTCTAAAACAAGCCTCACAGAGTGAGTGTTTACATGGGAGCGTCGTCGGTTCAAAAAGAATTGACCAACATATCGGACACA
This sequence comes from Orchesellides sinensis, assembly GCA_027744375.1. NCBI lineage: Eukaryota > Metazoa > Arthropoda > Collembola > Entomobryomorpha > Orchesellidae > Orchesellides > Orchesellides sinensis. The sequence goes on along the minus strand of JAHZNG010001373.1, from coordinate 18,447 downwards.
TGACATCCTCTCTGGTTAGCTTTCCAGGTTTGCTTGCCTATTAAAATAAGTCAAAGTCAGTCACGTTAATAAGACAATACAGATTACAACAACGACCATGTCCACCATTCAGGAATTCTACACAGAAAAAAATGACTTACCAAACCAACCACTTTACCCCCCACTGGAGGAGAAGTTGTAACCGCAACTGTCTCCACTGGCTTTTCTGTCACCTCGCTCACATCTTTTACTTCCTTCCTCGGTCTACCTCTCCCGCCTCCACGACCTCCTCCTCGCTTTTTCTTCATAATTCTGACTTAAGGGCTTCACGTATCAAGAAAGTCTACAATAAAAAACATACCAATTCTAATTACTAACCAGAAATGACAAACTGACCCAAATGGCTTTCTGTAAATCAACCATTAACTATAGCCCACCACCTTCACCTTCAACGTTAAAAAAAGGGTTAAACAGAATATCTTTCAACCTTAATGCAAGATGAGAAGTTGTTAACAATTACAAATTTAACCAGATTGTTTAAAAAACGGTTTAAGAAACTGTTTCTTACCTCATTAAAAAAGACGAATCTCATTAAAAATTATAAAAACTTCTACGCAACTCTGGCCAAGGTCAATCTTCCCGGATCATTTTCTCGTAAAAAAATACTCCAGCTTACTCCGTCCGTGACACTTAAATTAACCAGTCCCCTTCACTTCCAAAAACCTCTCAACAACTAAAAAGTCGCCGCCGCAAGTTAAGCACAAAGAAAACTTTTGCACTGCTCACAACAAAATTTGAATTAGGATTTTCTCAGTTTTTCGTCTCAAACTTATTATGGCAGAGAAAAAAAACAGAGAACTGAAGTGAAACAAAAACATTCACTGATGCTGCTGTTCGTATGTATTTTGTATTGCAGTCGCAATCGTAGTCTAGTCTACATATACCAATGCATTTAGTACACAGTAGAGCATTTACTTTTCCATCAAACAAACAAAAATACATGCATGCATGTAGAAAAGAAGGTCTCTTCCCAACAGTAGGCAGTGCATTACATAGTGAGGAGGATTGAGGATTAGACGTAGAGTGTACATAGAGCTATGTAGTAAGTAGCCAAGGAAGGAAAATAATTGATAAGCGCTTTTTCCCTCTCAAACAAATTCAATGCATTTCGCACAACACATGTATAGTTGATCCTTGTTGCCCAATAGGATGCCAAATATGGAGGAGTGAGGAGACTTGTTAATTGTTCTTTGTTTGTTGCATGATCGCAATTTACTCATGCATATGAAAAATGATTTTTGAAGTGAATATTACTTATATGAAACTATTTATTACATTAAGCTCTCAATTCTGATGTTATAAAAATACAGTAATATTAAAGCTAATTACACACTGTCATAAAAATACTACAAAATCCAGCTTGTAAAATATCAAGATGTAGTTGCGGTAAAAGGTAACTGCGAGATGAATGATTTTTTTAATTGAAAGACTGAAATAAATTCTTGTTTAACAGTTTCAAAATGAGGTTATTTTTAACTGTCATCTGACTCCGGTTCATAGTACTTCCGAGGTTTACGCCTACCCGACAGTTTACCAGTCCACTCTTTTAAGCCTTTGTTGCTAATACTATTGATGGCATTCGCATTCATGTTAATTTGTTGGTTTAACGGGAGAAGTTGTGGCTGATAAGTATACTGATTCTGAAGTCTCTGAATCTCGATTTTCTATTTCCATTTCGTTTGGAGCAGGCGAACAACTGGAGGATCCACTACTGCTATATTCAGAAACAACTGGGACATTTTTCGATGGCTGGGCATTACTGTCAGTTTTAGTTTTATTGCCTTCAGTGGCATCGGTGGAATCTTCAGTCACAATCTCCATGGGGGAAGAGTTATTGTCCAACTGACTTTGAACGAGTCTTATACTGAAGGTCTCATTAAGATTTAAGTACTCCATAAGGTTTGTGTATCTGAAACCACGAAATATTATGTGGGTAATAACAGCAACAGATCTTAAAATATTAAACTAATCTCCGTTTTGTGAATAATTCCATACCTCCTTATATTACATGTATCTCCATCAACTTCAAGTTGATAAGGAGGTTTAGCCCCTGTAATTTTCACTTTGTCTACGAAAAACAGCTCATTCAGTTCCTTGGTTATTGTACAACTCCATAAATATCCCTCGATCTACTAGCCTTTTCGCCTAAACAAAAATACAATGGTATACAGACATTTATGAATAGCACCCTTAATTTTGCGAGAATGTAAACGTGCTCAGTAAAGTAAGTATATTATTTTTGTTGGAGGCTTACATTTGTAATTGTTTAGCACAAGATTGCTGAGATTATCCGTACCAGAAGTTGGCTGAAAAAATTCAGTACTTGGGGTTGTACATTCTAAGTCTTTAATAAACAGTCGCCAAATATTTTTTCCCGAGACGGCACCTACTCTTACAATCTGAGAAAAAACTATAATATTAGACAGGGACTCACTTATTAAATTTTCGGTAAAAATTGTTTAACTTTTTGTCGCACCTGAAACAACAGATTGAGATTACTGTCAGTCTTACGTAAATCTTTAAATAATGTAGCGTTGAGTTGACAAGTTTGAGATTCATCAGGAAGTTTTTTAGGTTGTGGCTGAATATTTGGACTACGCTGGTCACCATCTACTTCACCATTTTTGTCCCCCCACATACTGTCCTTTAAAAAATTATTGGAAGAGTTACCTGAGGCATTACAACCTTGACCTTGTACTAAACTGTCTCCATTCTCACTTGGACTAGCAGATCTACAATACACGATGTAAATCAAAATAATAGAATGTGAATAATAGAATCATTCAATACACAGTCTTTTTTAAGTAGAAATAGTGTGTTAAAGATTCTAAGGCTTTTATTTACAAAACGTCAGAGGCATAAATGCCATCAGAAGGTGAGCTTCTCGTAGAATGAAGGTTTTCTTTTCTTCGAGTTTGTTGGCACTGAGAAACAAGTTCCGACTGAGAGCCGCTATTTTGAACTTCCGGATTTTCTGATTCAGACACCTGTTCGTGAGAAACTTCATTATTTTCATCAATTAGTTTCCTCTTAAGGACCTGCAGTTCCCCAATCCGTTTCTTGTCAAAGGCTGCTACAAGATCATAGGAGATAATTAAAAACCCAACAGAAATCACAAATCAGCACATGCTTAACAGGGTTTACTTTATGGCTTACCATTCAAAGTTATACTCTTGGCACATGTATCGAAATAAAATTGATATGTTTTGGAAGACTGTGTGAAGAGAACGTAATTACGATGTGATGATGTGCTCAAAACCATTGCATTGTCACTAATCCAGGAATCCCATTCCATTTGAACCTATTACCAAAATCTATGTCAATAACTTAGAGTTGGAGTACAAATTATTTTAAGTTTTGAGGTTAATATTTGACTGCACTTACCGTTAATCGATGTATTCTAATTATATGTCCAACCTCAATTTGTGGTCCTACAGTATTGTCTCCTGAAGTCGGATGAATTCTCAGAAGCACAGATTCCATCGTCTCGTCAGAAATGCGAACATAATAACAATTCGCATGGCGGTGCTGGTTTAAACCATTTAAAAGTTATTAATACTTATACAAGCTTTATTTTCAACATTACGATTTATGAATACTTTTTACTATTTACTTTCTGATATCTTTAAAAATTTAAGAATGACTCACCTCATCCAATACTGCAACCACGACCCCGTAAGCGTTACATTGTTGTTTCACCATCATGTTAGGCATTCGATTATATTTTCTGTCTTCTTCCACAGATTTCAGCAATAAAGAGTCAAGTTCTGATAACTTATGATAAACATAAGTATTTCTCTGGTCAGGTTTCTTCAGTTTTGGCCTCAGTGGCCCAGGTACAAAGATTCCCTCATTCATCCAATATTCATAACTAAAATTAGGTAGGTTCACTACATTGTGTTGAGGTCCAAGATTAGCTTCTAATAGACTTCGCGAAACTTCTTTGTCCTTCTCCTGATGAGATCCACAGGCATTTTCTTTCTCCTGGTTAAGCAAGGCAATGTCTTCATCCCGACGATGAGCGCCACAGGCATTTTCTTTCTCCTGGTTTGACAGGGCAATGTCTACATCAAGAAGATAAGCTTCACATGCATTGTCTCTCTCCTGATGAGATCCACAAGGAATTTCTTTCTCCTTATTAGACAAAACATCGTCTTCATTCCGCTGAGCTTCACAGATTTTGTTCTTCTCCAGATTAGTTTCAGAGACATTGTTTTTCTCCCGATCAGCTCCAAAGGCAATGTCTTCATCACGATCAGCTACAGACACATTGTGTTTCTTCTGATGAGCTTCAAAGACCTTGTCTACTTTAGATAGATGAGGAGAGTTTAATAGAGCAACATTGTCACAAATTTTTTCGTGGCCACATGCTGGATTCTCAACGGGAACTGGAAGGGAAACTTGCTGACGGTTTAAACTTAGACATGGAATATTGGAAGAACTAAAGGATAACAAGTCAGGCATATAATAGTTACTAGAATCATTTAAAAAAGTTGGTCCATTAAAAAATTAAAAATAAATGCAGCTAACCTTTGATATAAAGAAGAAGAATATTTAACAACCGTGTAGGAACCATACTCTTCATGGGTTTTTCGACATGAAACGCGATCAACATCAGGGGCGAAGACGAGCAAATCCAGAAAGCTCGGCTCTTGAGGACTGGTTTTGTTATAATCCTAAAAACATCAAACTTTTTTGTTACACATATGTCTATCAATGGGTTAACTAATCACCATAGTCTATTTCTATGTTTGTCTACCTTTGACGTAAGATGAACTAGGCATGAACAGTCCTGGGCATATTCTTCATTGCCAGGGAATCTTAAGTTTTTAGCCGGTGTGAACAGGAGAAGCAGATCAGACGGTGAAACAAGAAACGACAAGACTTTCCCGATTGCTGGTTCAGTTGGCGACAATGTTGTATTTATACTACCTTTTTTAACCGAACCATTTACAGAATTCATGAACCTACACCATTTTCCAATAAATCGATTAGCATCTCCTCCCTTTTCCACACTGCTTACTTGCAACTATAAAACAATAATTAAACAAGTTAACTTTTCCAACTTGCTTTTAATAATTCCAAAGTATTTTAATTGTATTTTTTTAGTGCACTTGTGTTTGGCTTACCAATTTAAAATTTATTTGGCCCTTATAAAAACTAGGAAAAGGAACAGCATAGTCAATTGCATTAACAACCAGCTCTCTAAACTCTTCAGGTCCCATCGACGTCCGATTGTCTTCACATTTTAAAATAAAGCTCCACGCAGGATTCCACATAGAAAACAAGACCCATCTAATTTTCTTGTCGTAAGGAAGATCTCTTGAAACGAAAGGCCTACAGTCTACTTGTTCCTCCTGCTCCTGCTCTCCTACCCTCCTTCTCTTTTCTCCACTGCAGGGGGAAAATTCCGCATCATTAAGCTTTCTTCGTTGGTGTACTACATGGGATGGTGTGAAACTTCGGTCTATCTCACTATTCCCATCTCGTCTTCCTTCTAGATTATCATTCTGACCTTCCACAGTGCTTCCTGACCCTCCTCCCTTGGATGAAATTTGTTCATTGGCTTCAATACCATTTCTATTCAGTTGCTCCACCGCACTAACCGGATTGCTAATGACCACCTTGCTTAACTTAACAGCCCCCAAGTTTAATCCTCGTGGAACTGGAACCCGGTTTCTTTTCCGAACGCTGTAAAAAGAAATGACAAGCACCAACTATAAAAATCAACTCCAAAGTACATTTAACTCTATATGGAACTTACCGTCTTTTCGGACTCCCACAGCGTATATCCCCAGCGTCACTCTCGTCACTTGGAATGCGGTCGTCATCACTTTTCCTGTTCCACTGCTGATGATAAACATGCCTTGACGGACCTGGTTGTGGCGACGGTGTCATTGCCACTCTTCTCTCTTGTTGCAGCTTAGTTGCCGGCGTTTTCATCACAATTACTTATTTTACTCACACACGCACACCCTTTTACCATTAATTAATTTTTAACTTTTAAGCACATGCTTCAACTTGTATATTTTTAAATGTAAGAAACTTGTCAACTTCTCTTCTGCAAAGCTACCTGACGTTGCTTTCTTCGAGTTGACTTATTTTTTGGCCTACGCTTATTGTACGCTGTACTCTGGTAATAAACATGATTCTTTTCCGCCAACTACATTTACTCTATGCTTTGTGAGAAATGTGTCATACACCTATCCCTGCCTATAGTAAGCTCAAGTCTACGCTTATTGTACGCTGTACTCTGGTAATAAACATGATTCTTTTCCGCCAACTACATTTACTCTATGCTTTGTGAGAAATGTGTCATACACCTATCCCTGCCTATAGTAAGCTGCTACATGAACAAAATTCTAGATTTCATTTCATCTATTGTGTTTGCTGGTTGGGGCTGGATGGATATGTGTTTGTTTGGATCATATGTGAGTGAGTCATTCGTGAAAGGAGGTGTGTAAAAGTAGGTATTTGCATTGTGCATCTGTTCTTAATTGTGGTTGTATTTGTAAATGGAATCAGCTGAGCGGAGGAAGGTGACAGTTTTTATTTGAAATATTTAAGAATTTAAAAATAATTATAATTTAGTAGGTGTGGGAGCTGTTTTAGCAGGTGAACTGGCTTTGTCTGCAAAAGTAAGGGACTTTTTATTTGGTTTGTAAAATTAATTTTGTTGGAGTTAGAATGGTATCAATGAAATTTCTTAGAAAATGTATGGTTGTTTTAAATGTTGTAGAAGCGATTCCATCATTCAGTTAGAGGAACTGCCTGTGATCACTAATCACCAAAGGAAATTTGATAAAGACAAGGAGGAAATATGCAGAACGTTATAAATTCAGTGAAGAGTCATGCTCTGAATGTGGCTGAGTTATTAACACCTGTTCTGAAAGAGTCCAAGTTCCAAGAAACTGGAGTGCTCACACCGGAGGAGTTTGTGGCTGCTGGGGATCATCTTGTTCATCATTGTCCAACGTGGCAGTGGTCTGCTGGGGATGAGTCTAATGCAAAGCATTATCTGCCTAAGGAAAAGCAGTTTCTTATTACTAAAAACGTTCCTTGCTACAAGAGATGCAAACAGGTATGGAGTTAAGAAGACTTTGATGAGGCTGGAAATGTATGAAATGAAAGTATTGGAAGTTATTTTTATGTCTTTTGTAATATTGTGTTTGTAGATGGAATATGATGCTGATCAAGAGAAGATACTCGACGAAGGGGATGAAGAAGGAGGGTGGGTAGACACTCATCATTTTGAGCCAACGTTAGAACAGAAAATTTGCGACATGAGTATAGACAGTTTTACAACAGAGAGCCATACGGCTGGATCAGGCGCTGGGAATTCTGCAAGTGCTGCAGTACCGGATGAAGAAGATGAAGTACCTTTAGATATGGAAGAATTTGAAGCTGCTGGGTTGCTAGATGAAGATGATGCTCAGACAAGGATTGAGAAGCCTAAAGATGACAGTTCTAATGCTGAAGGTGGTGCCGCAGGGGATACAGGCGAGATTGTTCAAACACGAACTTACGACCTTCATATCACTTACGATAAATACTACCAGACACCTAGACTTTGGCTTTTTGGTTACGATGAGGTTAGCGTTTTAAAATTAATTTTGTAATAATAGTTGTGCCACAGTAAATAAAATTAAATATTTACATAAACAGAATCGAAAAAATCTGAGTGTGGATCAAATGTACGAAGATGTTAGCCAAGACCACGCAAAGAAGACAGTAACAATGGAAAGCCATCCTAATCTTACAAGTATCATTGCTGCCTCAGTTCACCCATGCCGACATGCTGAAGTCATGAAAAAAATTATCCAGACTGTAACTGAAGGTGGTAAAGAGCTTGGAGTTCATATGTATCTTATCATATTTCTCAAGTTTGTTCAAGCTGTCATTCCAACTGTAGAATATGACTATACTCAGAATTTCATGCTGTAATCATGTTCACGAATATGCCATCAAACTAAACAGAGAATGTACATGATCATGATTTTTGTACGTGGAATATTACATATAACTAATATACATAGTATCGTGCTTAATATTATGTACCTTCTCAAATAAAAATAACTTCCAGTTACTTTTCCATAAACAGCCGTACGTTTACTCTAGTACTAGTAAATTGCAGCAAGAACTAGTATGTCATGTGCGTACAAACTTTAAACTACATGCTCTTACATACATGCAAAAAGTATATATTATGAGGAATAATAGAGCTTTTTATTGTTTTATTATTATTTCCTTTTGTTACTCATTTAAAAGTTTACAATTTTCACCTGTAGATATGCTTTTAAACGTAGATTAGTAGTAAAATTCAGCTTGGAACCAAGTCCACTTTGGAAATCTTCTAAGTAAAAATCGACGAGTTTCATCATAGAGCAGGATTAAAGCGAAAAAGGGAAGACCTGGTAGCCACCACCAAAATCTGAAAACATCAAAATCAAAATTTACAATCTTAACAAATGTATCATGAACAGTCGGTACTATAAAAGGCAAAAATTTACAATAAGACATACTTGATAGGCATGTATGAAATTGCTCTATTAAGGCCTGGAGTATATGTCAAGAAACAGGCTAACAAAGTTTCTCCAATTATAGCAGCAAATACCACCCAGTTACTGAAAACACAAATTACGTTTTCCATATAAAGCTGAAATTGCATAGGTAGTAAATAAACTAAAATGTAGGACTTACTCAAATAATTTATTGTAAAGTGGAACGCGTCTAACTTTCGAAATCAAAACGTTTGCCCATTGACAAACAACGACGGCACAAAAATATGCAGTCCATCCAGTTCGTTCCAATTCCTTGCGGTGATAGTAAGTCTGTTAATAATTGAATTTAAATAAATGTTAAAGTGTAATGCATGGTTAAGTTATGTATGATTACAATAACGGCGCATTGTTATACAATGGATTATGGAAACATAAAGGCTAAACGTACCCATTCTTGGCCGTATGAGTCTTTTAAATCGTTTATGGAATCAGAATCCCATTGCTTCTGGATTTTAATTAGATCCATAGGTTTAAAGCCATTGTGTGCCATTACCACCAAAAACGAAAAAAGACCTGCGGCTGCTTCGATTACTCCGAGTTGTCCGTATGAATAAGAGATAAGTCTAAAAATACATTCATGATACGTCTATAAAAATCTTATATAAATTTCCAACAATGTTGCAACGATTCTTGTGATTGAGGGTTTACGTACTGTCCAGTTACAAGTTTATCTTTTTGTGGATTCCTGGCCGGCCGTTTCATAATGTCTCCCTCTGCTTTCTCATAAGACAATGAAATCGTAGGAAGAATGTCAGTTCCCAAACAAATTACCAACATCGGAATCGTGCCCAGTGCCAATGGAATCCCAACAGTAATGTACAAAAGAAATGGGCATAGTTCAGCAATATTTGCAGCCAAAAGGTAACAAATGCATTTCTTTAAGTTGTCAAATATAAGACGCCCTTCCTCAACCCCGGTCACAATGGATGCAAAGTTGTCATCTAAGAGAATCATATCTGCGGCTTGCTTGGATACATCCGACCCAGCGATTCCCATCGCCACACCTATATCAGCCTTTTTCAACGCAGGACTGTCGTTAACACCATCCCCTGTCACAGCGACAATCTGCATTTCAATAATTTGAACAAATCTCGTTACTCTTTGTACGTGTCATCCAAATGGGTAAGACAACCATTACTATTGCAAAGGTTCATAATTTTCATTTGCAATTTGCAAATATTACCTTTCCAAGCCTTTGGAATCCTTCCACAATTACAAGTTTTTGTTGAGGGGATACTCGAGCAAATACAATTTCAGAATGGTTTCTATTAAACAAACGTACAATTACAATTTCTATACATAAAACTTCTGAAAACATACACCGCACTGACCGCTCCCTTTTATTTTCATACCTGAGGACGTCATCCAACTCTGGGGTACTCATTTCAAGTAGCTCTGCTCCACTAACCACTGCAGCACGACATTGGGTCGGATCAACCTCATCAACGTCAATTTTTAAGCGTTTTGCTACATCATCAACAGTTTCACTTCCTAAAAATTACACATTTTTCAAAAGATGTGATAATTATATTCCAATATAGACTCTAGCATTACATTTTATGTATGAAAATTGCGATTGCTTTTCAGTATGCGCTTACCCTCGGAGATTATTCCCACGCCTTTTGCGATTGCTTTTGCTAAAAGGTGACAATAATTCGTCAATTAGCAAAGTCCCAGATCCATCACAAAAGATAAAAAAGTAAGTTTAAAAAATAAGCTTATGTGATACATAATATTTACCTGTGATAGGATGATCCCCTATTAATTTAAAAAAGCAATAATTCATTAAAAATCCATGTTGGAGATGTTAATTTATGTACAATAAGACTAGGTTAGTTTTTCCTTAGTAAATTACCTGTGACCATTACCACTTTTATGCCCGCAGTACGACATATCTGGACTGCTTCAGCCACGCCTTAAAAACATAATACATTTAACATTATTAACGTTAAAGTGGCAATATTATTTTTACTACTGTATGATCGTTCGTTGGAAACATTAAGAAATTAGAACACAAACCAGGTCGAGGAGGATCAATCATAGATATAAGTCCAACAAATGTCATTCCGTCTTTTAAAAATTCTAAGTGGTCTGGATCGAATTGATACCCTCTTTGATACTTATCATTGGGTAGCATGGCTTCACAAAAGCCTGTTAATTTAAAAAACAAACAAGACCTCTCATTTTCAGCGTTCACCCAACAAATTTTGTAACTCACTGGCTGAGGCATTTGTTAAATAGGTTGTATTCTTACCAATTACTCTTTCTCCCATCCCTCCAAGTTCCTCATACATCTCATTAAATCTTTGTTTCCATCGGTCATCAAGTTCATATACGGTATCATTTATAGCTATCTTATTACACATGCTTATGATCCTTTCAGGTGCTCCCTGTAGTTACGATATAAACTCAACAGTCAGTAAAAGGGAGACTCTAAAAAATTAAAAATGTGTAAGCAAACAATGTTTAGAAGCTTACTCACCTTCATAACCACCAAATACCGTGGATCCTTTGACTCATTCAGGTCATGTATGGAAAGTTGCCATTTATTGGTAGAATTGAATGGAACCTCAAATACTTTCTGTCGTACTGCTTGATACTCTTCAACATTACCGATCATTTGCGCCATGCATCTTAATATGGCAGATTCAGAAGCGTCACCATTCACCTTTCTATTTTGTAAAAGAAGTCAATAGGTACAAGTTACAAAAAGTTACAACAACATGGACACAAAATGTTCCAATTAATTATTAATGTTATATATACATTTGCCAGCAACTTTTGTAAAACAAACCTTTCAGCTATTGGAATGTCATCTTGATTATCTAAAAATTTAGCTCGAGAGCACAATGTTGCAACGCGAGCTAATGACAAAAATCCAGATTCATCCTTTTGGAAATCCTTGTTATCAATCTCGGCGCTTACAACCTTATCCCTAATTAAAGAAATATATTGTAATCCCGAAATGCCTATAAATACAATTTGCTGTATTTGGCACGTTTCAAAACCAATGGCAAACCTTCTAAAGCGTTAGTACTGAAGAAAGCGAGGTTTCGACTTTCCATTGGATTTTCATCGGTACACATTGGAGATCGCGTTTGTGGCTCTGACTCGCCAGTTAAGGACGAGTTGTCAACCTTCATTGCAATTTAGTTACATATTTGATCATATATGAAAGTTGCATTATTCATCATTAGAGAAATAGAGGATGTTGATTCCACATCTTTTAATACCTTGAAACCGGAGCATTCGATTATCCTTATATCAGCCGGGACTCTATCTCCGAATTTCACTTCAATGATATCTCCGACTACGAGCTCATTGGCATTTATGTTTAGAAGCTTCTTGTCACGTATTACATTTGCATAACTTGGTACCATTTTGGAAAAGGATTCCATGATTTTTCCAGAAGAATATTCTTGGTAAAAGGTGAATATACCCAAGACAATGACGAGTACAGTCAGAACAATACCCAAGTATAGCTATGTACACAAAGATAGTACAAATCAAGTAAGGTTTTTAGTTGCAAATAGACATTGTTTCTGAATGTCAAATTACATTATCAGGAGGTGCAACGCTCATGGAGAGGTACTGTGTGATGTAAGCTATAAAGCTCAGGATACCTCCAGTCCATAAAAGGAGCTGGAATCCTCCGACTAATGTTTTTATAAACTTGAGCCATGCTGGTTCCTTTTTCGGAGGCGTCAACTGATTGCTTCCATATTTTTGACGGTTTCTCCTGACTTGATCCTCACTTAAGCCCTGTACATTCAATTTTTTTACTTTTCGAGTGTTTATTGCAAGGTACCTCATTAAGGTTTATGTCAACTAAATAACATCAGAATATCTAGGATTATATTAAACTCACTGAATCAGGATGACTTCCGAATCTGTTGTACAGGGTGGCTATATCAACTTCGTGGTAGTCAATTTCTAGTTCTTTTTTTAGGTAGCTAATTGATTTCCTTCGGATGTCCTTGCTATGACCAAGATGCACTTCTTGCATAGGAACCTTCCATTTTTGTTTAAAATATAATAAAGCTTGTTTTAAAATATGCATGACTAGAAAATTAGAGTACTTAATTGCACTATATGTCAGTAATTAAAAATTAAGGCACAGAATTCAAGGGTAAATATAAATATGATTGGAGGTTTTTAATAATGCAAGGTATCCTTCGATCTCAATTTAGTTTACTGAATGCTTACTTTGAGTGCTTAAAACTCTTTAAAAAATTCGCACTTTGCATCTCTTTGTGTTCTCAGTCATAATTTATGGAGAATACAATTTTTGCATGTATGCATGTAGGCTCACTAAATTTTGTTAATTCATTGCAGACTGCAAACTACATAAACCTATATTCATATTATAAGAACATATTATGCAAATCTGATAACGTTTGTAAACCGAAAATAAGGTCGTTGTGAGTGAAAGATTGAGCTGCGGCGAGCGATATGTATCGTTGTCAGATGTAGTGGTAGTGGTAATTTAACATAATCGTAAGTTCTGGACGATTCATAATTTACATTTAAATTTCTGTATGTCTGTAACCTTCAATAAGAACTGCATAATCTGCTAGACAAAGTAGGTACATGCATATTATTATGTGATTTAAAATAAGTGCAGAAATTGACTAGTTACCAATATAATAAACTGCTTTCTTAATACTCCTATAATATCAAGTTATATTTACCTCTCCATCATCAGGGACAAAAGCAGCATTCTCAAGTCTCGCATTTGACTTTTTCGTTAATACAGATCCTCTGGAAAGGTTGGAAGAGCGTCTCCTGTTAGGAGCCCATACTCGATCATTTTCCTATGAATGTAGATGAAAATTAGTATTAAAACAAACGTAACAGGGTTATTTGTATGAACAAAGACAAAGATGAGTCCGCCATAAGTATCTTGTGTACTTCAACTTTAAAAAACTAAGGTTCACTTACATCGATCACTATCGAAAGTCTTTTATTTGACAGACGTCGCTCGACCATTGTGAGAGATACAGATATTTATAAAACTGAAAATTTTAAATCTAAAATCATGGAATTGTTCACATGATACGTGTCTGGTCAGTTTTACAAATGAAATACAAAGTCACTAAATGAAAGCATTTTGTACAATTTCTTGCACTTGGATCTGCTGTGGTTTGGAAATCGAAAAACGCACACCACCACTAAATTGGAGGAATTGAAAATATTGTTCTTCACTGTTCTGCAATCCACTTACTACTAACTTTTCGTTATTACCTACTCAATATTCCGAAGAAAATTAAATCATAAAATCCTTGTGGCTCCCACCTATTATATTGAATGAATGAATGAAAAGCTAGGCGTTCCATTTTTAACACTATAGACATGTGAGTAAAACATGATTGTAAACAAAGGTTATAATTAATAATTCTGAAGATTTTATTTTTTTAAACACGCATTTGCTCTTTTTACAGACAAGTATAAGCAATAAGATATTTTCTATTAGCCAGGACTTGAATGCATTATGCATGTAACAAACATTAGCTAATACTAATAGCTAACTAACTATCTAAATACTAGTTATAATAAGGTTATTATATTATGATGCTATGTCTGACTACTTCACACTAGTTTTGCAGTGGACAATTGGGGCCGAAATACTAGCTTTAAAGTTACGAATAAGTTGGTAATTAGAATGATTATGGCTCCAGTTTGAGCATGGATACAGAAAACTAATTAAGACTCATTTTAAAGTCGACAATAATGCATTATGCCAATGCTACCGCTTTGTGTTTAATGGATAATTTGCTAGCAAGTTTGTGTATGGGTAATTAGCACTATTATTAGACTCCTTTCGTTGATTTATCATCATAATAGGAATTGTCGCGCTAGAAGAGGTCTAATGTGCTAATCTTATCTTTAGCAAAATCAACCGATATTAACGCACTTCCACGAGAGTTGACGAAGGTCATTAAAAACGTTTATTTCCTTGTGGGTACATCTAATTTTGATACGGCTTTATGTATTATAATGGAGCATCATTGGTATCATCATAAAATTAAAAACATTTACATTTCTTAACTAATTTCTATAGGTGAGCAGGTAAAGTAAAACTCCATGTTATTTGGAGGAAGTCTATAATGCAAATACGGTTGTCTCGTTTGCTTTTGTTTAGTCTAAATAATATTACACCAAGTTGTAAGTGTAAGCAACAGATTCAGATCAGGTTTCCCGAAGGTGGCTTAAATATTCTTGACGCCAAAGTATTTGTTATTTTATTCATAAATTCACAATAAGGATTCACTTTATCCTTCGGGATCACGCAAATCTATCATCACGCAAATATATTTTACAGCATTTCTCCAACATGATCGCAGACGTTAGATCTAAAAATAGAAAACTACAATAGTATTTAAAGTAATTCGCAAATCCATTACTGATGAACCGTCTAAAAATAAATTCTACTGAACTCTCCTAAAGCATGCCATTTTTATTGGTAGAGAATAGGGTCTGATGATGTACTAACCGTTCAAAGTTGAGTTGTAGTATTAATTTTTAGTATATTTGAAGGCGGTTAAATATTTCTTATTTAGATTGACTATGGTTATTTTCCACCATGATTTTTATGATTAGTTGTTAGAAGGAGGAGCCTCAAAGCATTCAATTATCTAGTTGTTTGACGTCATTAGCTTGTGATTGATTCTGAAGCAGTATATACCCGGTCGCACCGCTCTGACGAGTCACACTGTTCATTACTCATTTACATAGTGTTCGGTCATTATACATTCAGTCATCTTATAATCTGAGTAAAAGTCTACAGCATGTAATACGCCCATGCATACAGAAATTAACATTCCAAGTTTGAGTGATATTAATAAAAGCAATTTTGCAAAATATATACATTAGTTATGCTATTCATTCAACGCTTTCAAACTTTTATTATTCCGATCAACCGGACCGAGAGGTAAATATATAGACTATTATGACTTCTCCTTGTTTTGCCTACACCACTTTATTGTTTCATTGTTATTGTTCTGTCTGTAACGCAAGATAGTAGTTCGGTTTGAGCTGAATAACGACGACTTGCTAATTCCAGAAAAGAATTTTAATGTACCCGAACTGTTGTTAAAATCAAATTAGCGTCTGAATGGTTCCAATATTGACTCGATACATGAAAACCAACTCTTTACAAATGCTTATGCAATAGAAAATGTGACAAATACGCAGGTCGGACTGAAGCACGTATCGCGTATCATCGGCAGTTAGGATACATGTTATAACTCATCTTTATTAGTATCATGGTCTTCTAATGTATTCGCATTGCTATTTCTGTTTGAAAAATCTCGTCTGAACAAATTGTCAAGCTGATCTGAAATTTTATCCCAGAATTCCATCCTCTCACTAAATGGCTCACGTGGAAGGATTTTTGATAACTTTGTCAATATAGCACCATTTAAGTCGTTTACGTCGTATTTCCTCTGGTCCCACGGGAAGCCATGCGGTTTTCAACGTTTCAAGAGACTTCATCATATTCCTTTAAAACAAGTTTTAAAAACTTTCAAGCATAACTGATTGATTACTAAGAGTATCTGTTTAGCAAATACTATTCGTTTCCCAATGTAGTACCCTGTAGTTGCAAAAGAAGACCACAGTCGAACCAAAATTCTTGACATTTCCTTAGATCTTGATTCCTCTTCAAGTTTTGGATACCTCGTACTGTTGAAAAAATACTGAAGATCATCACCATGAGTGGCAGCTGAAAATAAAGTAAACCAAACGCATACAATATGTAATATACAACCTAACCAAGGCTGTGCAATAACTTGCCTTTTTACCTATTGGCTCGTTAAATAAATCACTGTAAAATAGTTGTAGCATTGTATAATCTCCTACAAATCCGAAAATATACGTGTAAACTGGACTAAATTTTGCATGGAATAGAGCCGTTGTCCTTGTTCCCCAATTGAATAATCTGTCTGAGTATAAATTTGTCAAGTTTTTTGAGCTTGAAGGTCCAACTTTACGATCTCCAAAATATAACCCACGAATGGTCCTAGAAATTTGATTACGATCTTCGTTTGGAATGTATCGTTTATCATAATAGAGTGTAATGGGTGCCACGTAATTCCAGTCCTCATTCATATTTCTTTGGAGCTCCGGTTTCCGTAAAATATCTATAGAATGTTAGCAATATTTAAATATGAGAAACTATTATGTGACTGCTTAAAACATTACATACATGATAATTTAAGTAAATAATTATTACAAGCACTGTGAAACAGTAATCCTTCCTCTTCAGTTACTCCTATCACCATCGGTACTTTGTTAAATCTGCCTTCTTGTAACAACATGAGTGGGTCTTCAGCTAAAAATACGTCTGCAATTGATTGACCATGTCGTAATGTCTCCTTTGTTGGGGGATATTGCACAAGAGGATCCAAATGCCATTTCTTAAAACGTCAAAACGGTACTAGCATTTTTATAGCTTGAATGCAAAGATTAATTTCTATTTTTTAATGCTTACCGTCAACTTTATCTGAATGATCTTTTTAAAATCTGTTTGACGAAGACAGTCTGCTAAATCTACTGATGAGACAGTTGGACAGTATAAGCTTTCCGCCAAATCAATAGCTTGAGCAGCTGGGTCTAGTTCAAAGTGTTCTGGATCCAAAGCAGTCCCACTCTGTAAAATTGCTTGGTTAAACAAGCCTAAAAGTAAATTAAGTAACAACAAATTTAAAATTAAGCATTTTAATTTATTCGTCTACAATATCAACAAACTTTCTAGTAAACTCATTGCCATTCAACTTGTAAGTACCTCTGCTCATAGGAGAAAGTAAATGGTAGGACACACTACTACTACCGGCACTTTCACCCATTAATGTAATTCTGTTTGGATCTCCTCCAAAAGCTTGAATATTGTCTTTGACCCATCGTAAGGCCATATTTTGATCTTTAAGCCCTGCATTCCCTTGAAGTACGTCATCTCCAGTACTTAGAAACCCTGTATACCATGTAAGTATTTTTTTAAATGATTTTATTTTATTAAAACAACCAGACAATTCTAAAAATAGGCACATACCCAATGCCCCTAAACGATAATTGATTGTCACAAGTACCACATTTTCATCTACAAAATATGATCCTCCGTAAAAATTACCACTTCCAGTCATGAAAGCACCACCATGAATATATATAATCACTGGATTGTTTGCGACCAACTACAATTACAAAGAAAAACGAGTACTTTGTTTGGTAAAGCAATGCCAATTGTAATTTCAGTCAATAACAGGCATTGGCATTAATATTGTTTTCATTAAGGCTTACCTCTGGTGTAAATATATTTAAAACTAAGCATTCTTCTTCTCCTATCACAGAGTTTGTTTCACGTAATAATTGTGGACACACAGGTCCAAACTTTGTACTATCCCGTACTCCTTTCCAAGCCCCTGCAGGTTGTGGAGGCTAAGAATATTGTGTATTAATGTAGCTATTAGCTTCACTCCAGTATGCCTTTAACAGCAAATTCAATGAAATCAAGCTTACCTCAAACCTTTCTGGAACGGAAGCGTAAGGAATTCCCAAAAACGCAAAATAGGTACCCTCCCGTGAAATATACTCTGCTCCCTGAAGCTGGCCTTGTGCAATGTTTACTACCGGTGGATTCTGTGTACTGACCACAACATGTGTTAACAAATAACTAACACATATTTGAAAGTTGACATTCCAAAGTCCCATGACTAATGTATTTACTTGAAGGCCTAAATTTTATGCATAATACCTATATGCTGCTATTCAATGCTTTATTCACGGAATGACACTTACGTTTTGACACTTTTTAATATTGATGTCAAAGTAAACACATTTTTAACAATGCTTA
>JAHZNG010001372.1:0-23352 GCA_027744375.1 Orchesellides sinensis | reverse complement strand
TTTTCGCACCACCATTATTTCCAGATGGTCCACCATTGGCCGTTATCACTGCAATAGCACAAGCTGTTGTAGTGGAGTCATACTCACTGATTTGTTCTGTGGATCCACTAATCCCGTTTCCCCTAATACGTCCATTGTCTCCGCTGAGTCCTCCATTTCTCACAACTGTTCCATCCAAATCCGATAACATAGACGTGGCTTCTGCTTGAAGAAGTCTTCCACTGGTTTCGATAAATGTGCTACAGTTGCTGCTGCTAGCATTTGATAAGGTACTTCCACCACCGCCACCAACATTGCCGAATGGTCCAGAAGAAGTCAAAAATCGATTATCATTTCTAAAACTAGGCTCGTAATGGAGGTGGTGAGGATGCTGACGGTTACCACCAGCCACTGATTCTGATCTTTCAAATTTGTGATGGAGTGAGCGTCGGCTGTTGCAGGTACTATTTCTTCGGAAATCGTTGGAAAGATTATTTCTACCGTATACACTGTGATGGTTGTATCGGACACTACGGTTGTTAGTGAAACGGTAAGATGCTCTAATCTTACTTCTGTCAAAATCTGATGCTTCTGAGTAGGTATTATCGTCTCCATTCTTGGCACACATTCGTAGACACCACAGCCTTGTTCGAAACTCACGTTGAAACTTATCCTAATGAAACACATTGAAGTTATGTACATATTATGGGACTTATAGGAGTAAAAAAGAATGCTTATAATGTTGTGTTGTTTTCAATTTGTGAAGAGAAAGCAATTTGCAACAACTCACATTATAAATGGCGTAGATGAACGGGTTACAGCAGGAGTTGCTCATGGCCAACCAGTGAAAGCAGAACCAGATAATGTTGATGTATTGATACCTACAAAACATTATAACAAAAGGTCATCGAACTTTTAGTTCATGTTATGAAAACAAATTGTTGTATTTTATTTCCAAAATCGAAGTAATTGATGCAAAAGAACTGTTTTTGTCTGTATTTTATATTCGAGCAAAGACGGGCCTTTGATAACAACTACAAATTATCCTTGGGTGTGCAATTATTGGCATTACTGACTCCACTTCGATGTTCGACAATGAGTACGTAATTGGAAAATTATTTGGGCTGAAATGTATAACCAATTTCCTTACTAATGATCCATTTTGTAGGAATTAATTCATAAAAAGCTTTACTCCAAGGGGTTTCCCCGTAAAATGTTGTAAAAATTGAAATAGATTTGTGGATTTTCAAGTTATTATGGACTCTAATACATTTTAATTTATAAAATTGCTACCACCGTAATAAACCATTCTTATAAAATACACTTTTCCTACTTGATAATTGTACGTCAGTGCATAAATACATATTTGACTACATTTCATCCTGTTTCTACATATAAACGAAAGTTAGATTAATACTTTCTCTTTGAGCTTATTACGAACGTTATTTTGTAACTTACGTATTTATAGAGGGGATTAAAGTCTGAAGAAAGTTGTACATCTGAAGCGGAAGCCAACAGAGCGCGAAGAGAAGAACGACTAGGGCTAGCATCTTGATAACCTGAAAATGAAGCATTACATAACGTATATTTACTTTCATGAATGAATTACTGCGGCATGAAATTGCTGTTTATATCTTGTTCACTTTACTTTACTTTATCCATAATTAATTTAAAACGACATTTGATGAACTTTTTTTTATTAAACTTTCTTTACTGTACTACTGCTACTCTACGTACATGACGAAGATTTTAAGAAAATGAAGGAACATTATGGAGTAGGTGTAGGTATTTTATTTAAGCATGGTATACTAAAGAAGACTTTTCAGAACGTAAACATTACAAAGGTAGCAAAACTCATAAAATATTCATAGAATATTAACATAGTAAGTAAAATGATCTTTCATAACTCATCCCATTTTCTAGTAAGATTAAATATGAAACGAGTGTTTTACTTTTACTTACAAGTTTAACTTGTTACTCGAAATTAAGAAGCTAAAATTTGCAATTTTCTGCCATTTTGCATGGGACAGTGCTTAGTATACAGATAGAGACATTCTATAATAATTAATAATGTAATTCTCATTTTTTCGCAAGATGTGTATAAAATTCCACGTAATTACTTTATTTCATGGCACTTAAACATAAAATACTTTAAAGAAGTGACTTGATATGGTATAATATTTTATATGGAACACATTTTAGTGGTACTTAATGGAATCACCCTGACTAAACCACTACATTAATTCAGACATGTTAAAAGTCTATCTGTCTTGAACGTTGTTACAAACTCTGTTGCAGAAAATGATTAGAAGTTAGGAGAATCAAAAATGAATAACTAAATAGGAATTAGTGTACATATAGGTACTTTGATGAGAATATCGCCAAACTGTTCGGCTGACACTGCAGAAAAGTTTTTGGATCGACAAAGTTATTTTTCGTTTGAGTGATTCGGTAGAATATTAACCCTTAGTACAAGTTTAATGACAAGAAGGCAATGCTTCTTGAAAATAAAATTTGATATGTGACGACAAAGGCTGAAGTTGACGCATGTATTATGTCACAGCTCTTCCCATACATCATTGTACATAATGAATTAAGGATACGAGAGGCAACCTTAACAAAAAGGGAAATTATATATATTGAGAAGTACAACACAGTGAAAAGCATGCGTGGGCGTGTGATCAATTATAATTTTATATGCGTGCCTCACCTAAACAAAATTATAACGGTTGCTTGAGTACGTTGATTGGTTTAAGTATGTACGAGAAAAAGTTCGGGTGTACGCTATAACTTTGTACGAATCTTCCTCTTTCATTAAAATCATGAAAGTTTGTCACTAATTGAAGGTAACGAAAAACTGAATGAGAGTTATTTCTAGAATCAAAGTTTGTAATGAATTTGCTTTCTTCAGGATACTATGATTAATGACTGCAAAGGGAGATTTTAAAGTTCTATTTACGAATTAATTTTATAGCACGTAACATCGCATCGGTAAAATAGACCGTCGTATTTACGGTGTAGGATGTTAACACAGAAACAGAATGAACCCGACTTGTACATAGAAACAATCGAAAAGTTTGCAAGTTTTAGTTTCATAGAGGCTCTCAATTACGTTAAAAGGGTTTTGTTTATTGTGAAATGCGACATTCGATCAAGAAAGTATATTAGTGAGAACGAATTCGTCTAGCCATATCCTTATATGTACAGTTTTTGATGTATAGTTTTCTGATTTGAGTTAAAAATAAAATGGAAAAATAGAAATGCGTACATTTTTAGTCAAACTCAAATGAAATAACCGGAAGACCTGCAAATACCCATATATGTACATTATGTATCACTTTTCACTCTGACAATAGTATATCTGATGAAAAGAAAGATGAACATTGCCTATGAAATATAATATAATGACAGATTGCCACCAATCGTTGTTAAAATGTGAACCTACTCTAAGCTATTCTTGACGATATTTGCAACTTTATACAAGTTTAATGCTTTTTTTTATTTCTTAAACTAGCTTTCTACCGAAATATTATTTAGTAAAAAGTAAAATGCAACTGTGCAGTTTTCCGTTATTCCATTTAACTTTTTATCTCCATTTTCTAGGGAACTTTGTACCACAACCTCATTGCTTCTGGTATTGATTTCTTATTTTAAATTACGATGAGTGCTACTGAAAGGTCGTGACTCTAAAACCCATTCGAAATCTCAGACTAATGTAATGGTTCTTGTCGAGATGAATGGAAAGCAGTAGAGTAGTAGGTGTGAAAGGGAAAAGTTTTTGCTTTTTAGAATGCAACCGCAAAACAAATCGAGCTTTTCGGACATTCATCCACTGGAATCTATTAGTTCCTCTTAGTAAAAAAACTTTGGTTTTAAAGAATAGGACTTGAATCTTAAGCTGAGACTCGTGTTTTTCTGACATATTGTATCGGAGTCCTTGAACCCCTATTTTCTAGTGGCTATTCTTATTAACGACTTTTACTGACAGATTAAACTTATGCCCGCCTCGGAATCTCTCGCTTGGTGGCAAGAAATCTAAAGTATAAAAGCAGTTACTTAAAGTATTAAAGCTTATGTTCCCTATTTTCTAGTGGCTATTCTTATTAACGACTTTTACTGACAGATTAAACTTATGCCTGCCTCGGAATCTCTCGTATGGTGGCAAGAAATCTTAAGTATAAAAGCAGTTACTTAAAGTTTTAAAGCTTATGTACACTTTTTGCAAAAATACCATTGGTATCTCGACGTACGTATGTTAAAATAACACTGGAGTTGGTGTCAAATAAAATATTCTTATACCAAATCTGTTATTTGGTATATGAAAGGAAAACATAAAATATTACAATATTACATTTTCAATAATTTTAAAAAACAAAAGAAAGTTTTAATACAAGTAATTAATTTTGTGCTCACTCTTTTCTTGTTCCGAAGAACAACGGCATCCCTTGACTCCTCTTTGTTTCCAGGTGCAGTAGTCCCCCAGAGTTTGGTGGCCATGTGGGCGTATGCTCCCGTGATGATAATCAAAGGGAAAAAGTATTGAATGACGACGAGGCTCAACGTGTAGTAGGTACGGAAGGTCACAGAGAGCCCGAGGTTGGTGCAAAATGGTTTTGACTTTCCTTTCTCCATGATCTCAATAACTCTGCAATAAAAAGTAATTTCATTTTATGACAAAAGCTCATGCACCTGCTCACCGTTCAAATAAAGTACAAGTACGCGTACTTTTACTTCTACCTTTACATAACATTTACTAAAGTACGAATTTGGTAACATGTGCGATTCCGCCAGACAATGAGAGCTAAACACATGTTTTTAATGAATCCAGCGATATAATTAAATTAAGAACTCTATAATTAATGTGGCAGGCACTTGTTTTCCCATTCTTTCATATAACAAAAGTTTTAAACTTTTAGTTATATTTGATCTTATTTTCACATTATATAGCAATAATTCTAATTTACTACATACGTATATATATTGCTTCTGAATGCGATATTAAGTTTCAACATCATATAAACTTTCACATGTTATGCAAAAGGTGAGCATGAAATAGCGTCTGACGAGGTTTACTTATGGTTGTCACACATTTTGTTTCATTTAAAGATAATTTGTTTGATGTTCCAAGATTGCAACTGATACTGGACTGTGTGTATCTTCGAAACTTTTTGTCTAAAAACGTACACAATATTTGTTTACTCTTTCTGTTTCTTTTTTTAGTTGCAAAATTTGGAATTTTTTTCAAAATCCATTGTTGAATGTGGGTGTGTTGTATGATTTGAAAGCGCCATGTATGTATTTTATTTTAAATTCTATTCATCCATTGTATTTCATTACGTTTATTGGCACAAAATCTCTACGAATGTTTGCTTTACCTATGTTAATGTTTTGGTCCCCAGACATAATATAATTGTATTAACTCTATTTTTTATCCCTTTTGTATCTTTCTTTGTAACTGGGGTAAAGAGACAATTTACATTATATCGTCTATAACTGATGGGATGTTCCTTTATTGTTTGGCTATCCCAAGTATTGAGTCAAACGAACCAAGGAATAATTTATATCTTTATTTACGCACTGACTGTCGGTGTCGATGTACCCTCTTCCCTTGTGAACACCGACCATCCGCCCTTATCAATGTATTGTAAAATTTATGAACCACAGTATCCTGAGTATATATGTGCGGTAGTTGGTGTTATACATTATAGACCCTAGGACATTATAGATATCTGCAACCTGGATTTGTCAGATTTTTTAACCTCGCTTCGCCATTTATTTTCCATTTCAAAGGATTCTTAAACGGTTCGATCTAAAAAAGGGAAGACAAAACAGTAACACGCAAATACCATGATGAAATAAGGAAAAATCAAATCGTAAAGGAAATATGCATGCATGCCTCCAAGCAATAAACCAGGCGTAAACCGTCACAATTTCTATAGTTCCCTTTCCCTTGTCTTTGAAATACAATTTATCGTGGCGTCGTTCAGCTCGTTTTGGTTATATCGGCAAACGATTATATTTTGTGCTAGATTAGACTTAGGATCTATGTATGAACCGTGCTTCTACAAACACCATCATCGTATATATAATACATTTATAGAAAACAGAAAGGAATGTGATTGTATTGCTTTTGGACTAGTATAAACTCTAATATGCTGCGCTGGCAGTTATGGCTCGGAAGTACAAAAAGAGGAATACACATACCTTTGATAGTTCTTAACATTCTGTTCCCAACACATAGATGCATACGATTTACCAAAAGATGTCTTAAAATAGACCAAATTATTAGCTGTTTTCAATTTTCCATCTGAAATGTATAATATATGATGAATAAAGGCAAGATTCGTTTTCAGGGACATTTTTAGACATCCATGCAGAGCGCTTAATCAGCTAGATTAGATGCTTTCACTTCACACTGCTTCGCAGCACGAATACGATTATTACACCCAAAGGGTTTTTTCTTAAGCGGAAAGCATCACTTGTCTGGGCATGGGCGTTGCATGCTTTCCATATCAGAAGAATGGGCTTCCTCCGGAAGCTACCTCTCCAGAAACTGGATAAAGGCACATCATATGTAGATGAAGATACGAAGAAGCAAATTCGGAGACCAAGAATGATGATTATGAACATTATCCATTCCTACATTCATTCAGAAGCGAGCATATTTGCTACGACTTAATTCAGCTGCCAGCGAAACTCTCCAAGCTTTAACTAAAAAGCACGGGAAGATAAGAGGCGGAATGATGTGCACTTCACGTGAAACGTAAATGTAGCCTGACTTACTACTAAGAAGCTTATCTCCTTACGTCATAAGAAAATAATGTCGTTTTGCTAAGTATTGTTATTGAATTTTTTATGTTGATTTAAGAAACGTCCGCGTTGGAATACTAGAAATCTTTTTTGGTTATAGTGGAGTGGGAGTTTATTCAACTCAATTCTTGGCAGCAAGGCGGATTTTAAAAGAATGAAAAAAAACTACAGAATAGTTCGTATCTTTAAAAGGATTTTAAAGGCATTAGAGATTTTTCTGCCCACTCCTGCTATCTATTTGTGTACTTCAAAAGTAAGTCAAGTCGTGTTTTTATGCCGCAGCGATGTTCACCTTGTAAACTATGTAACATGTTTTTAACTCTTGTTCGGACAGATTAAAAAGCACAGCCAAGCGAAAAATAGTTAGCTTCCTTTAGTTTAGAATGCCATTTTTATTGGTTTAAAGTTGCCCGTTTCCGGTACCACGGCCGCATAACATGTTATACTGAATTGAAGATCTTGCAATACTGTTTAAAATGCTGTAATAATATTTTACCGAGACGATTTTATTGTTATAGTGTGACCCATAAGAATGCTAAGCTTTTAAGTGACCATACAACCCACAACCTTTTGCTGACCGCTGTGTACAACAATGGTATGTATGTTATCTACAAAATTTCTCCTTATATGATGAACCACTTGATAGAAAACAAATTATGGTCCAGCCAACTTCCTTTTTTGTCAGCGTAACAAAATTTTCTCAAGAGAAATTTCGAAATAGTTACATACTCCTTAAAAACCAAACTCGGATACAGAAAACTGATGCAAGAAAGTATATAAGTCATCGAATGAAAGACTAGAGATGAAAACACTTAGAGTCTTAGACCTTTAAACCGGACTGACCAGCAACAAAATGGTTACTATAATATTCGAAAGCAAATTTACGGAACGGAATGAATTTTCCTTCTAAAAAATACTTCTTTCAAGAAGCGATATGTTGTGGGATTGTTTTCTATAGAGAAAGGTAAAAGTAAAGTAGCTGTCATCGAGAAGACTCCAGGTTATCCCTAAGTTTGCCCATACATGTAGGTATGTAAGTATGTATATATATCGCAAGGGTAAGTGCATGTTACAGTTACAGCAGTGGTTATGTTTTTTGGTTGTTGACTTTAGTTCAGTCAGTGCATGTGTTTTACATAACACTAAAAATTAGGTAGTTAAACAAAATGTTAGGGAATAAGAATTCCGTACAGATTTCAAATCAACGAAGCAAATCCTACCTTAATGTCTGAAAATAATACTCAAATAATATTTACCAACCGAAATGCTTGTTGTGTAAGTAAAAGAAACACAGAAAACTGGTTATAAACCTGTGTCTTTCCTTATGTCTTGTCTTTGATCGTTCATTCATATTAGTTTATAACAAAGTTGGTCCTTTCAAAGATACATTTTTTTCCTTTTCCTGTACCACTTTAATGAAAAAGGGATATCTACACCAAAAAATGTCATGTTTATAAAATATACAATGGTTATTTATTATTTGCACGGAACTACGCAGTGCCCTAAAAAATTTTGCCTTGTGTTGGGGTTTTGAGTGAAAATTGCATTATAATTGTAAACCCTTTTGACAAAATACGGTGTTTTAAAAACCCAGATTTATTTTGCAGTTTTTATTGTTGTTTTCGTGACAAATTTGAAGGAAAATGCTGTTTTTAGATGTCAAAAACCAGCCCTTGATTTTACGGTTCGTGAACAAAGAGAAGGTTACATGTTTTTACTCGATGTGCACGGGTTCATCAGAAACCCCAAGGCAAGGGTACGTCATGTATATCCATTATAATATACTATTTTTATTGACGTAGTTTGTGTACTCTCCTTTATTTGTCAAAGTATACATGATGTGCCCTGAATAAAATTGTCTAAAATAACTAAGGATAACTAAACAAAAGGCGATCACATATCTATTCAGTGTGGATTATAGTCCACTCCTTGCATATATTTCTTTACTTTTCGTTATATTTCGTAGATGCCAATTCCGCACAAAAAAGTGATGGAGAGGTCATTTATTTCAAATAATGTGAGGTTCGTATGTCACGTTACTAATTTTGTTTTTCTTTTGTGTATTGAATACCGCTAACTTTATTTCCATTCCTTTGCTTGTTTGTTTTGAAATGTATGTTCAGCATTTCCCTTTGTTGTAAAACATACTGCTGCATTGTTCACTATTTGAATTTTGCGGTAGGCAGAAAGCGAAAGAAAGGGTTCCGATATGACAACAGTTTGAGTGTCATACAATTGACAGAAGGCTCTTTTCTTTGTTATTTCTGTATATTATTTTTATTTAGCCTATCATTACATGGTGACATTTTTAGTACGTATAATTTACCTAATGTGTAGTTATATTATGTTAAAAAAACTTCATCATAGTAGCTGTCAAACAAGCATTTACTTCCAGGTTGTGACACATTTCTCCTCCAAATCTTCGTACGGAGTACTTTTTTTCCATTGTTAGTAATACACCCACGTATTCATCAACGTTTTCAACTTGTCTACACAGTCAACAGTAGAACAAACTTTTTATCTTTTTTGCAATCCTCAAGTGCGTTAAAACTAGTTACGAGTAATCCCTTAAAAGAAAGTAACGGATTTATTGGAAATGAGGTTTAGAAATATTTTGGTTTAATGATATATCAATATACAGATTTATTACGCATTGATCTTGTAACTTAACTTGTCTTCATAAACGAAATCGAAGCTGACTGGCTGATATATTACATATATGTTAAACCATGAAAAATCTGAAAAATGGGATTATTTTTTTCTTTGAAAGTTACATACTGCATCGAAGAGTCATAGGTAAGCATGTAAAAAGCTTATCAATCCAACAAGGAACCTACCTGAAATAACTTCAACACTTTCTCTGAAATGTCATGTTAAATTATATAGGGAAGTGGAGACTTTTTTCTACAAATAAGCTCAAAATAGACTTAGAAGCTTAAAGGAATGCCAAAACATAACACGAATTCCGATGACAAAGTTCAGATAGGTTAGAGGATAAAAGAAAAGTAAAATAGACAGATTTGAAGGGCAAAGGAAAAGTAATAACCGTCCTTTTTAAACGGAAAACGTTTACAACGACAATCTAACTGAACCCAAGTGTAACAAAAACAGAACTTGTGTCAAAGAGAACAAGAAAATAGCTTTTGTTTTTTACTTTCAAACTGAACTTATCAAATCAACCCATGTTTTAAAAGACAAATTTTCTAATACGTCAAAGCTTGAACAAATTGAACAAATGTCATCTCCGTAATAGATTAAACCTAAAAGTTTTCTGACGTTTTCTTTTTTTCTGAGATTGAAGTAAAGATAGCAAGTGGAGTTGTTCGGTTTAAGTCAGACGCAGTTAAAGCTGAATCTTACTGTAACATCTACATTTACATCTAACACTCATATTTATGAATATATTCTATCCCAGGTAACTTTAAAAGGTTGTGGTTAAAAGGGTCAGTCCCTTAAAGTGTTCCAGCGTTTGTACAGCATTAAAAGTTACGAATAAAAGACATTGCTTAAACAGGTTTTGACATACAAACAAGGTGAGGAAGCATAACCGGAATATGCTTGCAACAAAAACCATGAGGTAACTTTAATCCTTTAGTGTTAGCGAATCACAATCAAACATGCCATCTGACATATAACTAATTTTTATATCAATGAAGGTTACAGGAAGAAGGTTTTAGAGTCCTTACTATTCTTGGATAAATACAAAAACTGGCTTGAAGTCAATAGTATTACCAAGGGAAATGGCCTACTTACTTGTAATCCAGTTCTGTTGGGAGAGCAAGTAGTAAGCTCAGAGACCAAATGGAGAGAATGACCCATGTCGCCTTTCTCTTGGACACCCGAGCACTCAGTGGATACAACACAGCACGGTAGCGATCCACGGCGATGGCTGAGAGGGTAAAAACACTCACATTGACGCTGAGCACCTGCGTACACCAGACAGTAGGAATTTAACATTTTTTCATCAAATTCATTTTATATCATTTACGAAAACTTAGATTTAAAAAAAATAATCCCATATTGAAATTTTGTTATGTGTCACAAGCTTTTTACGGGGACATACATTTACGACAGGTGTAAGTTGCAAACAACTCGTCTACGTATGTATCCATAAGCTCACCGATACAGTGAAATTTTCAGCATGAAACAACCATAACTGAATTAAATATAAACTGTTTATTATATAAAATCCTATTTTTATAAAATTTGTTGGAATCCTAACAAAAACTTTTATGTATGTAGGTAGGGCACGTAAACTTAAACATTTCTAATTAAGCATAACAGTGTAGTGTTTATATGCATTTTCATATGAGTTGTTTCTCAATCCAATTACAAGGCTTTCTCGGAACGGGTTGTGTTATGAAATTTTTCGAAAAACATTTTGCCACATGTGTCGTAACGGGCAAAATATGCAATCACATTGTCAAAGAATTTGGGTATTATGCGGTAAAGCACATTTTGCGAGCAATTACTAATTAATAATAATAATTAGTTGTTATAATAACTAGGTAGCTTTGTTGTGATGTGATTGATTTGTATAACGTGACTTACCGAATGTTTTTTGCTGCCCTATCTCCCAGTGTATTTGAGTTAACAGGAAAGTATGCATGAAGAATGGATTGGAATAATTTTTTTAAATGTCTAAAAAGCAAATTTCTCAAACTCCAAATAATGTAAACTCCCAGTTTTGAGATACCATAAATATGTGTAAGTTTAATGTAGTAAGGATATCGTTTTATTTAAACAAATCCATCTCCGTTCCTAATATCATTCCAACTTTCACTTATGCACCATGCATTAATGCCAGCTTTCCACGATTCTGATTCCTCAAAACAATCGAACGAGCAACCTATATCTATAATATCTTAATATTATAGAAATGAAGCTTTTATGTAGAGGTTATTTTATATAAACTCACTTATAATATTACGGTCCGCAAGATTACAAGCAGGTTTGTAATAAAGCACCACAGAAATCCCTTTGCTTTCATGCTTTCAGGACAGGAAAAGTTTGTTATAAGAATGATAAAGAAATGCGAGACAAAACGTGTAGGTTGACGTAACTGATTGTTATACACGATTCTATGTTGTAAAAACCTCGGTTCACATTATTTTCTCACAACCATCGCATGATGATCGCATTCACACAACCAACATTCTATTATTACCTGTGTGGAGGGAGTATAACAAGAACGAATGTGAAAACTTTTAGTCGACAAAAATGACGTGATGTATACAATGGCGCTATAGTGTTTGCTCGTAATAAATATTATGTGTCTTCATAAATTTTATCACGTTTTGCTGCTACTGCTGCCTTTACCATATTATCTTACCTAGTACTACACCGTGTGAGTGAACAATGCTTTTATATGATTACAACGTATCAACTTTTATTGAACTGCCGGTCTAAAGATAAAGCTGAGTTCTTGAAGTGATCAATATGATGACTTCTATTTTTCAAAATAATGGCATAAAATGAATCATTCACAATGAGCAAAAATCCTCACCCTTAACACGGCTTCTTTTCATAAATGTCTTTAAACCTGGTAAGTTCCCACGTATTCCATTGTTATCCTTAAGCTCACTTGTTTGCACACAAACATGTGCCTAGTGGTCATATGCTTTAAAAAAGTAAGTGGTAATGAAGGGAAGATGCAAAAGTAAAGCTTTGCAGTGTGCCTCAGGAGTACGTGTACGAGTACGTGTACGTGTACGAGTAGACCATAGCCCACTATTGGATCCAGGTACATCTACAACTTTGACCCAGGAAAATATATGCATCACGCTTTTAAGTTCAACGCTTACAGTTTTAGGTCCTGCAAGTTTAATCTATATTCATTCACCCACATCCACGTCGCAAAATATACTTCAGGATCCGGTGTTTCAATAGTCCCTTTTATATAGCTTCATATCTGGAAATACTGTAACTGGATAACTGCCAAGCGGATGGGATATTCTCAAAAATTGATTGTGAGCCCGTTTCCCTTTTTCCCGAGCTCATCAAATACATATGAGCGATGCCGATAAGGGAGATGGGTTTAGTCTCTGACAGTTACAGCAGAAGGGAAAATCTGAAAGGCTAACATAATAGGGATTTGGGACCGAAGGAAAATTGAAAATGGGAATTTGTTAGGGAGGCAAAGAGACGAGTAGGAGCTGACTGCCTGTGCCTACTATTAGAATTAGACAAGTAAAAATGATAGCGTGTGCCATAGTGTAGAAGTGAAGTAAAGTCTTGTGAATTTTATTTTTCACTCGTTACAATGCTTTTAATCTGGATTTACTTGTCTAGTCCATATTATCTCGGTTTCTGCTCAATTTAGTACCCAAAACCAAGTTACTGACATATATGCTTAATATTCTCTAATGGTTTTTATCGTTGAATCTTTGACTGCAAAATTTAATTATTCAAAAGAATCCGTTCGTTGAAAGCAACCTCATATTTCGGTTCATATTCTTACTGCTTTTAGACCAACTTTGATAGTGGTTTCAAATGACGCATATAACAGAAGTAAAGTTAATATAAAATTCAGCCAAACAATGTCACAACACCTCCGTTTGCTATGCGGACAGACCGTAGAGACATTTATTGCGTATATGCATGACATTTTCATAGTTATACCTATGACGTGATGAGAAAAGTCCCGTATATTTGCAACAAGTTTAATTGTCATTGTCACTGCAATACTATTACAATCGAAGACTTTGATGACAAAGACACAAAAAATTGGTTGCTCCATTACGGCGAATTCAAATCAATAATATGACTTACGGTGCTTAAAGTTGTTATATTTACTCTGGGAGAAAGTTATTTTTAGAAGTTTGTTCAGAAATATTGCGCAACGTTCTCGTATATGCTATGTTTGAAGAAACACTGATGTTACCGATATGTCGCAGATCCAAAAATAATCTAGTATTTGACTTTCGGATCTAAATACAAACTAGGACTATTTCACAAATGGCAATAGAATTTATAGCCTTTATTCTTCATATTTATACTATATTTTCTTCTGATCCAGAGGTTCCCGTGTGCATATGTGGATTTCATTATTTTTCGATAAAAGAAACCTGAAAAAGAATCGTATTGAATAAAAAAGGAAATGGAAAGGCGAAAGCCATTTTTCATCCCCCAAATAGAAAAAGCGTTTCTGGATTTTAAGAACGCTCTTTGCTATGGAGTAATACAATACGTATGTAGTAATATTGAAACTAGAAAATCGGAAAATATAAATATACGAAACAGTGTGAATAATCAAATTACATCGTCAGTCTCGTTTAGAAATAAAAAATGTTAGAGACAGTAATAAACTTAGTAATAGAGCAGAAGAAAAGGGGTTATTTGGTAACGGAAAATCAAATTTACTTGTCATATACCTACCCAAAAAACTACAGTCTTCCATTACCCACTTTTGCAATAATTTCATTATATTTTTGATACGGTTATATATTAAATTTATCATGCGTTCATGTATGTTATCTGGAAGTGCTGAAGTAGTAACTGTATCTAAGTTGGACTGCCTCTAAGTTAGAAGAAGATATAATGTATCCTGAACTAGGAAATAAATGCTTTATAACTTTTATTACGTAATGTACATATTCAGAGTTAACCTTTTTATTACCCTATGCCATAATTAGTTTCATGACCTTTTCTTCTTAATTTTAGTCACCCCATTGAAAGTCTATTAAATTGTATATTTCAATCAAAATCAAAGTTTGCGTAATATTTTCCGTGGGTATAGCATTAAGAATGGTAAGAAGTTAGAAGCAAAAACGCAATTTATATTTTGAAAACTAAATAAAACCAAAACCTATATGTGCTTATACATCTCTTGCTAGTCAGCATACGTTATTAAACTTCTACATGGACTAATATCCTCTAAGACTGCATTGATGTTTAATTTTGTATCATAAATCAGATTAATCTTGTACCATGTATCATGATTTTCAGTTTTCTATCATTTCCATTTGAAAACTACCGCATATAAATAGACTAAACCGAGGTTTAAATAAGTTTTTGGTGTTTAGATTTCAAAAGTAATTTAAAGTTAAAATGTATGCTTCTTTAGTATGCAGTAATTTACATAAAACCATTTTTGGGCATAACTTAATACATTCCTCTATTTTAGATGATCCTTTCTAGATTTTGTTTTTACTATCCCAATAATATACGAAAGTGCTTCTTGAGACTTTGCTTAAATACGCTACAAATTCTAGTCCATTATATACAACAAAGAGAGAACTCAAAAATCTACAGAGGACAAATAAGGTTAACAGCTACCTAACATTAAAAAACCTCCAACTATTAAAATCGAGCCATAATACTAACTAACAGTATAAGTATATTTGCAACAAAAAAATCAAACAATACACACGCTTGGCTAGGCAGAAAGACAGAAGTAGGAGAAAGTCAAACAAAGCCAAAACCTGACTAGCATAAAACTTTGTAATAGAAAACGAAACAAGCTGACGCTGCATTTTCTTTGGAGGTATATTCTCTGTCGCAAGAATAAGCAGTAGTAAAACAGCTTATGTCTTAGCTATCCAAACTGCATTTAGGTATATAAATAATAATAGAAAAAGTCATTGGAGCTGGAGGACGGATTCGCAAGAAAGTGTGATATTTATTTTACCAAACTTATTTTATTTTGAACCCAAAATAAACGCCAATGTTTGAAGTTTGAGAAGGAAGGAAACAGCTTTCTTTTATCATTTTATGATCACTGAGAAAGCTACGTATTATTGCGAGAAATCCAGGGACAAAAAAAGAGACCGCGATTATGTTTCACAGTCCATGAGAAATTATGATAATGGGTTTGATAGCGATGGGAATTGCACATGTACTTCAGCCTCAGCCTTTGCTTTTAGTTATAAGTAAATGATATCACCATATCTAAATTTATGCTAAGCAAGATGCCACTAGACTGTACATATTCAATGCAGCATCCAGCAGGAAACGGAAAGATTTTAAGACACAAAGTAAAATTTACAGAAGGAACGAGACGTTTTATATATATTTACTCTACCAAATCACAAATGGCGTATCGAAAATCTAAATACAGTTGTGGAATGGAATTGGATACTATTTTCCTGTTCTTGAAAGCTTCTTTATCTTCTGCTTATTGTGCCTTCTGCATAAAAAGGAAAGTTGCGTCAAAACTCAAGGCGCTACTAAAATTTTATCATGATAATGAGCCTTTTTTTACGATTTTTACATTCCTACAGTGTGCTTTTCTTAAAGAATTCTCGTTTTTGCTCTCTCATTTTTTCGCGTTTTTTCTCAAGTTGCAACAGTCTTAATAAATCTTGACAAGATTACTAGTGTTTTATCAGTCTGGAGGGAGTCCCCACATGCACACTTACTCCACAAGTGTGAAAGAAGTAATTTTAAAGAGATTCTTTTGTTTTAGCTAAGCTGGAGTGGATTTAGGGTAGGAAAATAAAGTCTGATAGTAACAACTTTTTGTTTCAAATTGTTTGAATACGCAAACAATGTAAGCGATGCGCATAAGAGAAAAATGTAAAGAAAACAGTTGTTGTTGCCTTTTTCAATTCCTCGCATTGTTATATAGAGTTACTTTATTGAGAACTTTCTAAAGTATTTGTTGTTTAGTTTTTAACCAATTGAGAATCTGTAATCCCACCAACTCTAAACAAATGGAAGGCTTGGAGGTGTCTATTCAATACATACTACTACTCTTTAAAAGGACGTATGGTACTGCAATAAATGTATGAGTTTGACTTTAGTATTAAGAAACCCATGATTCATTTATATCCTACTCTCCAACAAGCAACCTGTAACACTGATTATATTCTTTTGCATCAAGATCGTTGTCAAATCCGCCTGTTAGTTTTAAACGTATAAAGCAAATAAATTCTTACCGAAACAACCCAGAGCACAAGCATATTCCCAATCAGAGCTGCAACAGAAATCCCACCGTACAAAAGAGACAACAGCACAATGACCGACACGGGAACTTCATACAGCTCATCTTGATCCGTACCAGATGAGTTATAAATAGATGGGCTTCCATTGTAGTTCCCAAAGCCTGAAGAAAAGTTACTTGTGGCAGTTGTCATGTTTGTGGTATCACTTCCAAAAAAGTAATTAGCAGCTTCCGTGACGAAAACCTCGCCCGGGGCACCGGAAGAAATGTTATGAGCTAATATTAACGAGCCAGTGTCACTTTCACTACTCAAGGACATGGGAACTGAAAAAGTGCTTTCACTTTGAAACAAATGCTGGCGATTCTCATTTACAAAACGTCTTGTCATGATGTTGTCTTCATCGTCATCCCCACTCCCACTATCCCAATTTAGTTTATCCATGTTTATCAAAATACTGGTTTTTAGAAATTGTCTAAGATTTGAGCATTTACAAGAACGTCGTGTAATTACTGTGGCGCTTCTTAAATAACCTGCGAGTTAAGTGTATTTAGTCCCGAAATTCAAAGCATATAAGTCGTCCTTGGGTTCACGAATACAAATTTACAACAAACCTGACGATCCGCCAAAAATAATTATATCTGTTTTGCTACTGCGAGCTTATACACTCAGTAGCTTATTTATGTAGATAGATAGTAGCAATATAAATGTACATAGTTTGTGTTTGCGTGTCATTATGACATATCCAACTATTCTATTTCAACATTCAGGTATTTCCAAATTTTGTTAAATATCTTATTGAGCTTAGAATTTAACACCAAGAATGAAATTCACTACTTTTAAACTCACCAATAGTGTGACTAAATTTTTTAAGCATTGTAGAACATGTGTTGAGAGACCAATAATATTGATTTATTAAGTAGGAGAGTTTTTCCTTTTTACACAAAATTGTCGTTTTCTTTAAAAATAAAACTCCGATAATACTTTACCAAACTTCCAAAAAGTAGAAAATTTATGTTTTACAAGCAAAAATTACACAATGAATATTGATTTTTGAACAAGTAAAGTTTATAATATAATTTTTCAAATGAAATGGGAAACTTTTTGTTGAGCAGCTGAAAATTTTATCTGATCTCAGTCGGTGTATGTATTTAGTGAAAGCAACTGTAAGTATACATAGGGTCTTGCAATACCCCAGAGAAAAAATACGAGTTTTTTTCTGTTTAAGCAGTACACTGCAAAACTTTCACCCTAGAAAAATGGAGAAAGTGCGAGATAGAGAATGCCTGATACAACATCCTCACCAGAGCTCTACCAGCCGGAGACTACAACTCTGCCATTTCGATGCAACCTAAGAAATAGTACAAAGCCGTGTCTTGTGAAAGTCAAGCTTGCTTTTACTCTCATTATTCACTGCATTGCATGTTTGCTTCCTCCTGTTTTCACCATATGCATAAATGCATTTGTTACCCTTGCATTCTCTACATAAGACGATCTTTTACGATCAAATAGAAATACCTGAAACTTCTGAAGGTACGCCGACTTTTATTATTTCATTCACGTTTTAAATATCCAATTTGAACCTCTAAATTGAACCTTCATGGTTAAATGTACTACGAACACATGCAAAGATATAACGAGAAGCACATCAGCAACATGAAATCTGCATGTTTCTTATAGTTAGTACGTTTTTAAGCATTACAATAGTATCTTTTGTCTTTGTTTGCCGACACATTTCAATACCTTAAGATATAATCACACCGGAAATAGAATCGATCTGTAAACAATAACTGATATTTCTACGCCCTATGTCTCCCTGTTTATCGAACTGGCTATTTTTAGCATAACCAGTCAGTTAATAATATGCAACAAAAGGTTGGATTGAGAGAAAATAGCTGGTGTCCGTAAACTTTTTGTAATATTAGTAGTGTGTAGTTGTCAGCAAATGTTAACCTGAAAGTGGATGCTAAAACGGAAGAATGAAACTCGTGTTTTTGAGACAATGATAAAACGTTAAAAATTACTTAAATTGTTTCATTGCACGCAAGTCGAAAATCTTAAAGGTATATATGATGCATGCTAGTGTTACTTACTATAAAAACAGTTGTTTTACTTACTTTGTGAATTAATGTTCATGTTGCCAACCTTTTCTCTTACTTTTCAATGGCATTTTGTCGAGTCCATATGTACAAAATAATACTATGGTATTGTTGTAGACTGTGCGTGAGAATTGAATCTCATCTAAAGCTTGAAATTGCCGAGGAGTAATTACAGTTAATATACATGGTTAACAAGGATCGTATAAAATTGAACAGGTATTTTGTTTAGTGATTAAATCTTTGCGGTAGTGTCTTTTTGATGCGGCTCTTGAAAAGATAAAAACAAGTAAAACCTTAAACTTATGCTGTTTTACAAATAAATCTGCACATCAGGTAAGCTTTAAATGCATCTAAAAGGAAGGGGCACAACCGCATAGACAAATATTTTGGCTTTTAGAAATTTTTCAGTCTTAAACACATCCTGTTTTACAAATAAATCTGCACATCAGGTAAGCTTTAAATGCATCTAAAAGGAAGGGGCACAACCGCATAGACAAATATTTTGGCTTTTAGAAATTTTTCAGGCTACATGCTTGTTTAATTAGTTACCTCTTTGTTGCATAAGTGATAAGCACTTAAAAGCCAAAGTAAAGATTAATTATCCGGCAAGGTCAAACTTTTCTCTTAAGGTACCGTAGTATGGTTTTAATTCCCTTGGTTGAGCATTGTGAGCGGAATGAATGGTTAACTTTAGTATTTAGATGAAAACAACATATATCAAAGCTGAGATATTTAAAACTAAATGCTGGTATCTGTTCTCGCAAATAAGTCACCTATGCAGGCCAGTGAAATACAGTTTCGCTTATTTTCTTTCGGGAGATGAATAGAATGTCTGACAGAGATATCGGTGATCCCCGCTAACTTTATCGCGCCTGCTTGCATTAATTTTGTCCTTTGGGGTATAGCCCTAAATGCTTGAACTGCCATCAATTTCACTTACGATGAGCTACAATAACTGCAGCAGGTTTATTGCATGTTTGAAAGGACGTTTCCCTAAAGGTTAAATGCATTTTTCGGGGTGATTTTATCCCAATGAACTTAACTGGACCCATTAACACAGATAAACTCATTTTGTATCTTATATTATACCTCATGAGAATCAAAAATGTATTAAATGTCAACCCACACGCACACTTGGAATTTTAGCTTAAAAGCAAGCTGGAATTTGATATATGTCCATTATGACTTTCTATTTTGGTTGAAAGCCAAGTGAAATAGAAGTTATCATCACACCACAGCTTTTAAATGAAAATCAATAGATTATAGTACGATTTTCATATTATATTGTCGTTCTTACATGTCTTAACTCCCGTATATAGTCATTTGCTAAAAACGGAGACCACAACAGTCATTCCAATTATTAACGTCAGAGAGAGAGTTTAGATACAATTTCCAAAAGGAAAATATGATGTATTATGTTACGGAACGAGATTTGTAAACGATGCGCAATAAAAGAAATTTGTAGTTTTAAAAGCCCAAAATGCTGCATTTTCTCTATCATTTATTTTGGGTCGCGAACAAAAGTAACCATTTGGGCTTTAAACATTACAAAGCGACAAAAATAAAATGGGAATTATACATTTTTCGTCCCTATCAAAATTATATGTTAGAGTGTCACTATGTCGGTGGTGATTAGTAAAAATTATGAAGTAATTGATTCGTTCATGGCTAAATCGTTTTTGTTAATTGTGTGACAGGAATATGATTTTTAAAGCAAACACGATTACCATTATGTACCGTAAGTATATTGTATTATACCTTGTACGTTTGTGAATTTTTCTCTCGGGAAATTGGACTTCCGTTAGAGCATTCAAGACCTGCCCATGTTTGGACAAAACGGAAATGAAAACTGAATGGTGAAGAAAAGTAGACGACATGGCACGTATCTCTACATTAGTACACATGTCTCTCGTGGATACTTTTTAACACGTCTTTCATGTTCTATGATCTTATTTTTGATGGTAGTCTATTTCAAAGGGATATTGTTCCATATACCTTGGGATTTTTTTTTTACAAAACCTTCTATCGCCTTCTTCGTTTCAATAAAAAATGAAAAAGAAACACCTAAGTACATATTTCATGGATTTTCATTTAAAAACTTTAACTACAATAAAGAAATTGCATGTGTGGAATCAATGGGCTCGTTGGAGGAAAGAATGGCTTGTAAACAAACTCGTATTGCATTTCGGCGAAAGTCTGATGTGATGGGTGATGGGTGACAAGGACGAAAAAGGAAGGAGCAACAATTCCTTACACTTTAACCCTATCAGAATTCAAGGCACGAAACCATCGGCAAATTTTCCATTCGGGTTTGATCCATTTGCGGCAGAAAACACTACTGCGGTAGTGGAAATGGCAGAAGATTGATTGGTGCGCTAGACCCTAAACCGCAAAACATAAGATGGGGTATCGTTCCACGTACTTATCGTTTACTCTTCATAGTACGCAATCACCATTCTCTATGATCAATGTCTGAGAATGGGTGTTAAGAATGCGCTATATCAGCTATCTTTTAGAACAGAATAGTCACTTTACTTGAATACCAACCTCCTGGTTTCATTCTGATGGAGTATTTCGAACCAAACATTGTTTTGGCGTTCATGGAATAGAAATCTACTCGAAATTAATGTGTTAGTTGGAGAGAAACATTATTAAATGTTGGGGTTTATGCATAAGGCGTATAAAAAGTATTCTACTAACGCTTCCAGTCATATTAAGGTTTTAGGAATTTATATCCATATATATATGTGAATTAGTTACTATGATTCATTGTGTAAATAGGTCAGCAATTGCGCTTTGAATATCAAATTCTCTCGTTTGTCTTTCTTAGCTACTAAACAGATCCAAACGACAATTGTCATCCCAAATGAAAACTGGGACGAAATGAAATAGCTGCGCTGAGAAGACATTGTTTTGGGATCTCTGGTATGAACAACTTGATACTAGTAATCTTGTCAAACTTTTGTTCTATGTCAAACCTGCAATTGTCTCAATAAACAAAGAACGGAGTACTTTGTTACTGACAAATAGTCTTTAAATGTGAACAGATCACATCAGTATCTTCGTCGCATAAAAGGCTTAGGCAATATCATTGTCCGAAGTACAGAATAAAATTTTGTACAAAATTACTGAATCCTTCTAGCATAAAGTAATGATATAAAATATACTGGGATTATTTGTTGATCCTAAAATATTTCAGATCAAACATAAACATTTTGTTAAGGCAATGTCACTCACAAGATGATATACATACATAAACGTTTTGCACCTGATAACGCTAAAAATGTATAAATCCCATTCGGTTTTGCACACCTAAAACTTTGTAAAAATGTTTGCAATGCGTCATTTGTATTCATGCAGACGCATATAATCATCATTATTTAGCACATTTCATTTTTCATTGTACCCTTTGACCAAGTTTTCTCGCCTCCACTATTTTTAAAGAAAAAAACTTTTGCCATTTTGATCTGTCGTGCGCGCTCAAGGGGTAGCTTACATGTTTTTATGGTTACTCATAAATTCCTTCTGCTGTAAAAGCTCCTGAATTCTAAATTTAAGATAGTGAATAAGTTAATACGATGTCTGCTTTTGCTATATAGAAAAATGAAATTGTGAATGCGAGGGAAGGTACGCGTACCCCTACTATTCCAAAAATAAAAGAGTTTGTCGATCTAATAAAAGTTTTACGCATATCAAAGAGCGTTAGAAAGAGGATTTCTCGTGGCCAAATACAAAGAATGGACCCTCAATAATATATTAAACCCACGTTTTAGGTAAATTTTTAAATGTTTTATCAGGTTATCCCATAATAAATGTATACACAGTATAAAGTTATAATCGTTTTGAATCAGCCTGTAGGAACACTCATATCTTAAGAAGATAACGTATTTTTAAGAGTATACGAAACTTTTTCAATGCCAGCTCATTTGTCTTGGAGCAACATACATAGGCATACAGACTTTTTGCAAATTATTGGAGGCGTTTTTTGTCTTGCTCAAGATTCTTGAACCGAATTTGAAACTTTTTTCGGCCAAAATCTGATTATCTAGAATGTCCCGTGTCCCCAGTTTTATTGCTGTTCTCGATAGTTTTTATATTATAATTTTATTTGGTCCTACGCATCCAGTCCCACTAATCCAACCTTGATATTTTGTATAAATCCATAGAATTACTTTGCATAGAATTTATTCTCAGCGATTTAAATACAAGCCGACAGTGTTTCATCATTTAAATATTCCATGTTCCAGACAATGTAGATTCTTCGATGGAATGTCAAAAGATATGTGATAACATAAGAAAATAGAGTTTATTAATTTAGGGTGTGTTAGGTTAGACTAATAAAGTGTTTGACTGGTCTATATTGTATATTTCCCAAGAAAAAATGTGAGACCTATGTGGGCGTTTTTAAGGTTGTTTCGTTTTCTCGATTACTTTATAATATACAGAACTGGGGGAAGATACTAAAAAGTCGACTACTAGCCACTTAAGGCCGAGTCACAAGACAACAATTTTCACGTGGAGGAAATGTGAGCGAAAACCGTTTTGGGTGAAATGGATTTTTGCTGTGAAGAATGGGCGAAATG
>JAHZNG010001371.1:0-11802 GCA_027744375.1 Orchesellides sinensis | reverse complement strand
ATACTAACAAGGAGAATATTTCAGATATTGTTATCTTATGCCTTAAACTTTAGTATTAATGTAGTTGTGCATAGATTAATTGTGCAGTAAGCGTACAAAGCTGGTTGATAAATGGTACTGAATTGTTTGTAGGCGAGATGAAGTTTTATCATTATGTGGGGCATCATGAAATCGAATGGGTAAAGGCAAAAGTATAATCCCTACTTTAACCGACTTCAGATTCGCCTTTATTAAAGCGTTAAACGTAGTTTGATCATTTCACGATTCCTACCAGTAACGCTATTCCAAAGAATTCACTGCGTGAACATTCCTATCAATTAACTTGAATTTTTTCGACTCGACAATATGTGTTTTTCTCCGATGTCAAAGGTGCAATAGAAATATAAGAATTTTCGTCATTTACTATTATTAAACAAATCGTACTTAACCACAAAAATGTACCTAAGTATACCTATGTACAAATATATTATCTGTTAATCCATCTACATACACATATAATGCATAGCAAAACGGTACAGTAGGGACCATCCCAATTATCATAATTTTTATCTTATGTAGGTATTTCAATTACAAACATACCAAGTTACCAACAAGTCTTAGTAAAAAAGCTCGAAATGGAATACATCAGAAAAAATTACATCAAATGAAGTACTACTGAAAATAAGAATTTTTAATAAGACATGTGTAGAGTTACATATGATTCTTTATCTTCGTTTTCTCTTCTTACAACAACCTCCGGTCTGAATTTTCGGTTGACTATTTTACTACATCATCATAATAATAATGGCAAGTAAATTACATGTGTAATATGAAATCTTATTTGGTTGGTCCTAACTGGTACTTATAGGTAATGTTAACGAAGAAGTTTTTTCGGTACCGCTGTTTTTCTTTATTTTCCTTTTCTGATGGTGATTATGGGGGTGAAGATGACCATATCATCATTCCTTACATCCTGGATTTTTCTACTCATATATCTGGTATGCATTTTGTTGTTGTGATGATGATAATCATATCAATTGTTATAAGTTTTGACATTGCTTTTTGTAAATGATGCAACTTGTTGGGTGAAGATGTGAAATGCAACGGGGAGAAAAATGCATTGTTGTTGTTGTGTTTGCATTCCAAGATTGCACCAGATGCAGATGCAACCTACTCAAGTTTTATCTTTTAATAATACCCGTATGGCCTGCAACTCTATTATAATACTGTTGTTCCTCCACTGTAAAATTCACATATGATAGTTGCTGTTTTATTTCTTCACTC
Organism: Orchesellides sinensis; assembly: GCA_027744375.1. Lineage (NCBI taxonomy): Eukaryota > Metazoa > Arthropoda > Collembola > Entomobryomorpha > Orchesellidae > Orchesellides > Orchesellides sinensis. The sequence goes on along the minus strand of JAHZNG010001371.1, from coordinate 10,539 downwards.
TTGGATAGGGGGAAATTGGCTGAAAAAAAGTTATTCTTCAGGGTGGTAATTTTTTTTAAAATAATTTTTAGTAATGCAGTAAAACCAAGTTACAACACGGATGTTTTTAAATATCGTATTTTAGGCTTCTGGTACAGTTGCTTGGTTTACGTCACCCAAACGAGTCCGTCATTTTCGCGTCTCAAGTGACAAATGTAAGGTGGAAGTTCTTATGGCCTGCAACTCTATTATAATACTGTTGTTCCTCCACTGTAAAATTCACATATGATAGTTGCTGTTTTATTTCTTCACTCTTGGATAGGGTAAAATTGGCTGAAAAAAAGTAATTCTTCAGGGTGGTAATTTTATTTTTTAATAATTTTTAGCAATGCAGTAAACCCAAGTTACAACACGGATGTTTTTAAATATCGTATTTTAGGCTTCTGGTACAGTTGCTTGGTTTACGTCACCCAAACGAGCCTGTCATTTTTGCGTCTCAAAGTGACAAATGTAAGGTGGAAGTTCGTGGGAACTCTGGGGAAATGTTTTCGCTGTAAAATAGCAATCATAAACACAGTGATATGATGTTGTCGTCGACGTCCGCTGTTTACAGTGGCTTTGTTTCTTTGCTTCGGATGGTTAATAATTTGTTTAAATTGCTCGAAAAACTAAGGTATCAATGCTATGTCAGTCTAAAACGTAGTTGCAATCACATCACTTTGTGAAACTGTAACACAGCAAAATTTTTGCAAAAAGTTAAATAACTGCAGTGTAAGAAATTTGTTACATAAAAATGGAAAAATCATCAATGATGCATCATCATCATTTTCTAAATCTCAAATGAACTTTTGTGGTTATAATACAGAATGAAGTTAAAACGATTTGATAGCGTTCAAATGCTTTTTTTTTGGCATAGTTAGTAAAGTAGCTGTTATTTGATCCATTTGTTTAGTTCAGACTGGCGGATGACCTTGTCGGCTGGTGTGTTTTAGTTTATGCATACACAATTTTGTGTACAAAACGACTCGGTTTTATAAAAAAAGTACTAATAACAAAGAGAATGATTTACGTAGAAAACATACATAGGTATGTAATTTTGATACAAAATTCTACAGTATTTCCCTACTACATTACCTATTTGCGGAAAGTAACAGTTAGAAACACAGGGTAAATGGAAAACCTCACAAATGTGATTTTATTGCATTGCGGTGGAAAGATAAAAATGATGGTGCTTTGCTGATGCACTCAAGAAAATGCCTCGCATTTTCATATCTACACAACCACCCACCACCCAGTCGCTTGTTTAAACAAGGTTGTATAGTGCACAAACCGATATTTTATACATCAGCATAATATTCTTCTATTACTTGTTTCTTCTTTTTCTTTATTGCTATTACTACTGATTTATTCTGTGGGAACCGCGAACCAAGTATAAGATCACTCGGTAGTGATTTCATAACGATTGAAACAGACTTTAGTTTTGATAGGCTACTACGATGTGCTCCTTTGTAAAAAATATTACAGTATTCTGTAGAAGTTATTTGTATTGAAAGATTATGATGAAAGCATGAATTCCATCTTAAAAAACCGATAAGTACTTTTGGTTCTTGTAAAATATCGTCGTGATATGATTCAGCGTTATATAAAAAAGTTGATCGGAGCGTCAAAGTGTATTCCGATCAAAGCTTGTATGAAAGAGGTGAATAGGTATAAGATGTAAAAGAAAAGGCTTATTTTTTGCCTCTCTTCCCTTATTCAAGTCTCAAGAAAATAATATGAGATGCACATGTATGTTATTATTGAATCGCCAAATATTCCTGTGCAACATCATGACTTAGCGTATTTCTCTTAAGAAGTTAAAAACCAGAAATTTACTTAATATCGCACTGAGCTAAGAATCGAGTTTTAAAAAGTTTTTGCAAATGAAACAGAATGCATAATACAAAGGAACCTGGCTCAGTTATTACGTAGCATACATTTTATATGCATATTCGCTTAGTTCCCCAATAACTGTATCTAATAACACGAGATGATATGACGTTTAAGTATATTGCATTTCTAAAAAGTTTGGATCTGGTTGTAAGCAGTTAATTTGGGAAATATATACCTACCTACTTATTTACTTTGTTGCAAATATATTATGGCATCAACGTTGTTTCCTGCACATTATTCTGTATATAATTTGTAAATAAAATGGAATGATCTTTGTATATATTACTGCCGTTATGTCAAACACGTCTATTTAAATGGGCAGTGAAGAATAAAAATGCTTCAATGTCCCGAACCCGTCTTCTTCCGTACTAAAAGAAATCTCCCTTGCCTGCGTAATTATCTAATAGTGGCAGACTTGTTTGTAAGATGAATGGGGATGAAAGGTGATTTTCATAAAATGTAAGTTACTAGTTTCTACCGATGGAGTAACTTATATGAAAATGTGTATTATTGAGCAGTAACATCCAACAAACAATAACTCCTCGTCGTTATCATTGTTACCCAAATTACTAGTGTAGCCGATACATTTCACAAATTAGTTCCTCGTTCCTGGATTTCCTCACAATTTATTTCTTGCTCGACTCATGTCAGTTCATAGAGGATCTTGTAGTGTTGTAAATCAGTCTTGTACTGTTGTTTAAACTCTTCAAGTGTTTCATTTAACAAGAATGTTAATGCTGCTCCTCATTACTTTTATTGGCTCGCCAAGTCGATTCTTTTCGATACATTTTTATTCAAAGGGGTTTCTTATGTCTCGCCTAATAAAAAGATGCATAGCTATGGCAGTACATATGTCTACATTAAATCAACTGCATTGCAATCACAAAAAGCCTATATTGCATCGGATTTATAACGTTATAACGTTTCACATGTATTATACGAGTAAATTCGGTCGCTTTTTAGTCTGGTACTGTATTTCACGGTTTTTTTTACTAGTATCATGCTTTCTCTTTGAAATAAAGCCTCTTCCAAGAATGTTCAGGCTTTGTGCAGATAAACAATCAGAAGCAGTTAGTTTTGTTATGTTCATAAAACCCTTTACTTGACTTAAGTGGTCTGCTCCATTTACCCTAGTTGATCCTTAACTCACGATGATTTTTTTGCTGTTAACAACAACACACTGTACCACGACAGTATTCAAGCAAAAAGCTTTGATGCAGTGACCCACAAAAATTTATGAGGTAAAAACAGCGGTGATGCAACTTGATGATGATGATGGTAACCGAATTATGTAATTTCATGGACTTAACCTTCTTATGATGCAACGTGTTATATCATTTTTCATATTTTATAATGCTTACTCAGACTCAGACATTCTCAACTCAACCATCATATTATGTTTGCTGTCCTTATTGGTGGATTTCCGGTGAAAAACTAGAGTATATATATTTTTTAGGGTGATAAAAACTTTATATGTATCATGCTATGCATTCGTGTCGTGGTTTTGAAAATATTCTCATACATATAAATTTACATTGGAGCTGTTGTTTACTGTAGTAAAATTTATGAATTCCTTATGAAAATACGTATGTGGTGATGGTGAGCAGAAATTTTTTATTGCTCGTCATTGTTACTGGTTTGTGATATTTCTTATAGGTCAGCTAATAAAAATACAGTGCATCAGCAAAGACGATTATAATGATTTGGATGCGCAGGCCAAGCTTGGCATGAATTTGTACATAAATATTGAAAGCCACAGAAAAGTTTATGTGATGTGAGTCGAGTCTTATCATAATGCCCGCTGGAACGATGGCGTTAAATACTTTTTCAAGATTTTTTTATGATCACACTCTTATATTGCATGCACAATCTCCCACTGGCCTGGCCTATCACATCATTATATCATGGCATGGCCTGACCTGCAGTTTAAATATTTTTTCTCATGTCAGAAAATGAGAAGTATTTTGCACATGAATAGCATCTTGTAAGGTGAGAAGTCTTAAATGACACAAGTGAAATATGCGTTGGTTTAAACTACCGGTTCGTTCCAATAAGCCAAATTTTATTGCTTACAATTTTATGGCACCACAGAAGGTCCTTAATTATCTGCTATCCAATATTGCTTTTGACATTTTCATTCGAGTTGAAAAATCTGGAACACGGAACGGAATGCAGTAGCCACACGACACGTAAAGATGACGTCAGTATCAAAAGGCGAATCAGCTTTTAGTGCCATAAATTATTGTTATTGTTTGGGATGTTTGGGATCTGGTAACACACAGGGACCTATAGATTGACAGCTCAATAAAATAGATTTTCTGTTGGTGTCGAAGGTTAGATTCTCGTATTGGTTTAGGAAAATTATAGCAAGTTCGGGGGAGAAAAAATTAAAAAATCGCCATATTGTCTTGTGCACTCAGTTCTTATACCTTTACCCCATTGATTTTTATAAGATTTCTTTCACGGCTTGTCATATCTTCTGCGATTATTTATTGAAACCTCTGGTTTGTAGCAATACAACTGTGATTTTTTCATACATGGTTCTGTTGTCATTTCCCTGAATTTTATGTACACTTGAAACGCGATGTTGGTGTTGTAAAAATGTCAGCAAGTTGTTTGGTTTTATGTAATGTTAAATGAGCACTGTGGTATTGGCACAAACATAGCATGCTTGTCTTGATGTTGGAATAACAGTCAGATTCATTTTTATTGCATTCTCCTCGCTATGATTTTCTTAATAAAGATTTATCGCGAACTCCACGCTTGTCTTGATGGAGTTAGTTATTGGATTCAAGTGAGTCAGGCAAGCTGTTTACAATGCGCATTGTTAAGGTAGCATGTAGCATTGTTATTTCGATTGTCTTTGCACTGTGTATGGTAGCCTTTTAGGTTATGTTATGAGTTCATCACGTGTCACAAATCGTTCTTTATGACAACATGTCAACCGACATTGGATTATGATAATATACTTTGATTACATGACTTGGTCTTGTTTTATACAATTCTATAATATGGGTTGGCTTGCTTTGACTTTCCTGTGAGGAAAGCTGACAAGACGAAAATGGGGATTGGATGTCATCAATGGCGTGTGTAGTATGTACATGCATGCCTGGTAAACCATTGTTGTCAGTCTTTATGTGCATAAATGATTGTCATTTCAATCACCAGCAAAAGACAGATCCGGGAGCTTTTGCTGAATTAAGTAAATTTATTACGTAGCTCACATCAGCATCACTTTTAATTGATGCTTTTTCTTATCTAATTTTAATCCCTTATGTATTTGGTATGATGTTCCCGTGGAATGCAACTAGAACAGTGGTAAGGAGAATGTCTATTTGTAGTATAATCTAGATTGCAAACATAACTACGTAGGTATATATGGACATTATCCTATCATCCTATGTTTTGTCGCCTTTTTTTATTATTTAATTCATTATGCGAATCTACTGTGTACAAAAATACATATGTACGGGATTAGTTAGTTGGATTAAAAGATGAGTAGTTTACTTGTTTTATTTATCATCCTCAGCAAGTCTGAAGGTAATTAATTAAAACTTTCTCATGGCCGACCTAAACCATATCCGTTCTGTTATTTCTGTTGCACCCCCGCTGTTTCATTGCACGAGGCTAGGAATGCAGTAAATTGTTTTTCCGTAATCATATAAAATGGGGATAATATTGAGAAATTTGCGCGTTCATGCATAGTGCAAAGCTCTTATTTAGGTATGCTGAAGTAACTGTAACAGTCAAGGGAAGCTGAGCAAACTTAACTTCTTAATATAGTGAATTTTCTGGTTTTGCGGAAAATTCAGAATGAAATTACAAGTAGGAAAATACGAATCCGCTCTATGTGTTTATTATATGTATTCGTTATACAACAAATGGCTTACTCTGCGTAAGTTATAATAGTGACCAATTACTACACTACATGCATCCATTGAGCTTACCTTAACCCTACTCTATGCAAAAATGGAATAACTTCGCTGTAAAAATGTCTTAACAGTTTTAGGTGATATATCTGGTATTCACGTTATAGGATAAAAATTGATAGAAGTACGACGAAGATTGTGTAAATGTAATGTTAGCAATGTGACTTCTTTGTTAAATTTTCCTGTGTAAATCTATTGTTTTCTTTAACACATGAACGATTTCTCGTTTTGTGCAAAAACGTGTAATTCATTATATGTTTGGATTATAGGAGCGGCAGATTGGTGGCTGATTTGCATAATTATTAACGAAGTCGAGAAATGAGACAGTATTCTGAGCTAAATTCCATGATGAGCATGAACATTGATTTTGATTTATGTTGTAAAAAACAGTGTAAAAAGCACTTGTATAGCAGCACGTGTATTTACCTGCATTTCACACGGACTATTGCATCTTCGCTCTGATTTCCCTAATGCAGAAGGTTATTTTGTTTACTTCCTCACTCCCCCACAGCTAAGAATTTCTTTCTTGCACGAAATGGTCATGCGAATCAGTTTACTTTGAAACATACTTGGGGAAATATAAGATTAATATGCAATAATGATTCATGAGAATGGTACGTTACAGCAGTAAAAATTCGCGTAAATCTTTCTGCTTTATTTCTCGGTCATTTCCGCTTGATATAATTTAAGTCATAAAATTCCATTCGTAGTAAGCATAATATCATATATGAAATATAACGTTCATATACGTAAAAACTTACATAATAATAGTATTACGTGATCATGATTGATGCCACTAAACCGGCCAATTTACGGCAATTATTTGAATCCGTCATGTTTTTGTTTATTGTTAAAGCGCCTTATAAGCTCAATCGTTGTTCTTGATTTTTTTAAAGAACAGCATAATTTTCACACTTCAGGGTATGTAATGTACGTTGCGTCACATTAAGGTTTGTATGAGTTTCGCAGTATAAATTGGCTATATTTCTTTTGCTCGTCGTTCCTTAGTAAAAATTTTCTCTCGTTAAGCCCTTTTTTGTTATAAAGGTGTCAGGTAATGTTTCCTCGTATCCGGAGAAATGACTTACTACCTAATGATACATACATTGGAGTAGGAACTCCTACTGTTTTCGTGTGGATACCAACATGCAAAAATATGCACACACTAATTGTACAACGCTGAGGATAGTGGCGGAGGTAATATTACATATTTTTCCCAGTCAGAATGGTTACCGGCAGTGTGCTATTAGCTGCAATTAACTACTATTATTTACAGTTGTTTACATTATATACATTAAATGTACGCACTAATGTTAAAATGTCATTTCGAAGCACTTCGCGCATATAGCAGGCATTTTTATATCTGACAAGAAATTAGAGAATAAAGCAGAAGAACAAGAGGATTTCTCTTTGTAATGTTTATTTATTTATTATTGAGTGACCAATTAGGTCGTTAAATATTCCAATAAAACCAGTGATGAATGAACGGAAGAAGTGGCAGAATGTTTGTAATAAGTAGGTAGGCAGTAGTAAATCTTCCAATTCATCACGTGGAGAAACATTACGCGTGTCAGAGCGTAACCAATGGGTAGGTGTGGTATTTAAATCTTATATATAGTATGCATATGTATTTCACAGGTAGCAATAACTGGCTTTTTACTACTGCTCCCACTGCTCCTTGTCATTGCGGTACTGTGGTGAAGCAGATTATCAGAAGAAATTAGGTGCGTCATCGTCATCATTTACACGCATAATAACTGTACGCATTAGTAATATAATTGAGATGACATTTGCATTTTGATGCCTTTCATGATCAAATGAAGAGAAAAGAAGTTGGCGAGTGCAACGGCAATGCTGCATTGAATTCAGGTTTAAGGGCTTGCACCATATCATCATTATCATTGAATTGCCTCCCTATTTAATGTTTGTAACATGAAACTTGTGTACCGTACAAAAGTAAATATTCAGCAATAAATTCATCTAGCCATTAGTCATCTGCATAGTCACTGGCACAAGTGGCATAGAGCGAATATATGTATGTATTCAGCCGTATCTCCGTGTACTCCTTAATAAAAAAGTAAGCTCCTGAAAGGGTTTAGTGAGTCACAAATACAAAAGGTGTAATTATCAATGTAAAGATGTATAGCGAGTGAGAAAGCGGACAAGTTGATTGTTAGATAATCATGTTTCTTCATATCAGAGTGTACACTGTCATCTTCTCATCATCATATCGTCAGTATTATTATTATCATTGAAAAACTAACGGCCATGTTTACAGTTGAAAAAGTGGTGAATAGGTAGATAGATAAGTTGCATTCTTAATTACCGTCGGGTTTGATATTGCGTGAAATGAGGAATTTTTAAGTTTGTTTACGACATAACACAGCCTCTCATTATCCGAGTTTTTTTCTGTTCAATCAAGCAAAAGAACAAAAGAAGTTCACCAAATGGAGATGACTGTATATTAGCATGCTTATGCTTGTTACTTGGTGTATTGGATTATTGGGCTTTTGAATTACGCCTGTAGAAAGTGCTTCAAACAGGTGGCCAAAGAAGTAATGTACGTTCCTTATATGTAGAAGGATTGGAAGGAGAGGTGAAAGGTGACACATATTATTACTTGAACAGCCGAAATCTTAAGTGGGTCCGCACATCACCAAAGGCTTATTTACTACTACTGCTGCACTTAATGTATAAAAAATTTTGCTGCTTCAGTTGAGGAAAGGTGCAGTTTCAATTCATTGTATTGTGAAAAGCTGCCGTGAGTCATTAAGGCCACTGAGGGCTTTTTCCGTGGCTCTTGTAAAGTAATCCAACAAAAGATGTAAGAAGTATCTTGTTTCGAATCTGTTTACTTTTGATGGCTGAAATACTTGCCACACAACTAAATACATGCACTTTTACAGAATAAAGAAATTGCATAAAAGATAATGGTCATAATACGCTTTGAACCCCTTTTTTGAGACTAGATTTTGTAGGCAAGCATTACTGCACATGGAACAGTTAGACATGTCCTGATTTTTTGTGACTAGTTTTTAAGCGTCTACCATATTTGTGACATGAGTTGAAGTCAGCGGTGAAAACGTCTTGATGGGGTCTGAGCCGGGAAATATTTTTTTTGTAGCTTAGTTGATTAATTTTAAAAAGTCTGGTTTTGACAAGGAGGACGACAGGAAATGGTGAAAAAGGTGTTGGGCTTGTATGCATAATATTTAAGGGTAGTGTGTGTGACGATGCTAATATCTTGTACAAACTTATCTCCACATTTTCATAAGATTTAATTGCTTGGAAATAAAGCTGGTGATAAATAATGTAGACATGCCCATTTGGGAACAACCGCTGAGCTTTAAATTTGCGTATCGGTGATTACCAACCACTCGTTATAGTACATCATAATATGCATATCAGTAGATTCATATGCATTTCAATGCCTGTATATTAATAATCATGGTCAAAAAGCTGTGTTTATCTCAAAGATTACTTCGTAACCATTGTACTCTTCTACAGATTGGGATAAAACGCCATGAATATTTGTATAACCTTTAATTACACTAACTTTAAAAGGAAATACAGTGACTAAAAGGGTGTAGATTTTGCAGATTAACTGCTCATCATCTTTAATTTGTTTATTTTGTCGGTCTCTTCTCTATAAGAGAGTAATGTGCATCGACTATTGACTAATATATAATANAGGAAATACAGTGACTAAAAGGGTGTAGATTTTGCAGATTAACTGCTCATCATCTTTAATTTGTTTATTTTGTCGGTCTCTTCTCTATAAGAGAGTAATGTGCATCGACTATTGACTAATATATAATATAGTACAAAAGTTGTATATGTACATAGTAAATATAAAACGCTCGAAGCAGATTTTCTTAATTTCTTTAGGCTCTTTGTGCTATAGGACGAGCATCCTTATAATTTTATGTGCATAGGTGTATGATGTATTATTCTTAAGGATTTAAAAGAGTTGAGCTTTTGGAGAAAGATTAAAAAGTCTACTGATGGTGTTGATAATTTGTTTGCTTTGGCATTTGATCCTTCTGGGCATTATCAGTCATTTGAAGACACTTTTTGATTTCATCTCGCTTTCAAAGTCTCCTGTATTTTTTTATCAATGAGTAATGAGTGTTCATAGGGATGGCAATACAATGGGGATAAAGTGCTTCAGTTTTCGCTGAACAATTCAGAAGGCACTTGTTCTGTCATCATGTTATTCTTTATTTTGTAACTGATACAGTTTGCCCTTGTCAATCCGTTGATTATTGCATTTAATGTGGTTTCGATGAAGTCAGTAGTAGTCTGTGACGCCATGAAAATGGTAGCGACGAAGTCGATTGGCATGTCTGGGCATTTTTTCCTACTTTATGCAAAAGGATGATAACGACGTTAGGAGGAATAGGTGTGCGAGACGCTACTATCACCGCTGAGTTGATAATGATAATGAGGCTACTATAAAAATGACAATAATGATTATTCATTGGTGAGGTGGTAATATTCAACAACGGTTATGCTTGAGTTGAGGAAGATGAATAGAAGATGAAGATGAATAGAGTATTATAGCCGCTGTTCTGATGGCTCTGAAGTACGTGAGTTCCGTTATACATAATAGATGCTCCAGTGTACGTGGTTTAATTTCCTCGTACAACCTTTTGTTTTTGAAAAATGGGTTAATTTTTCGAAATTCCCTTGCATGGGT
>JAHZNG010001370.1:0-21673 GCA_027744375.1 Orchesellides sinensis | reverse complement strand
ATCTAGAAGCCCTTGCTTGGTATATAATGTATAGAGTAGAATTTGTATTGATGTGTGAAGGGACTAGACAATCGGAGATTGAGATTTGATTATTTTCGCTTGACAAATTAGAATTTCAAATGCCTTTTTTGAAGTAAAGTTGAATGGCTTTTTATTTTTGGTTCAAAGTGAAACCTGTGGAGGAAAGAGAGAGATCAATAAACTGTTAGAAATAATAATATGGATTTTAGTAAGTCGGTCAATAATATTTTGTCCTTTGTTTCAATCTGGACTAAATTTTCTAGGAATTAGTTACACACGGAGAAAACAATCATGGGCTAGGAAGGATTGATGATTTTGACCTGATATATCTAAATCCGTTATAAAATAAAATGTAGACTTGGGGTATCTGGCATGTCTGTGACTGGTCTGTTTCGAAAAGGATAAATATTGTCTTCGGAGGTTAATACTTTGGTATAAGAACAATATTTGATTATATTGAACCTTATAAATGATATGAACATATTTAGGCTTCTTCCGCGTATGACACTTTTTGTGTGCTCTCATGATTTACTAATATTTATTTACAAGGCCTAAAGAACACATTATCTCTTGAGCAAATTGAGAGAAGTAAAGAGAGAAGAGAAGATATTGAATATGGTATATGCTAAAAAAGGTTTGCATATCAGAGAGAGGGAATCATTCATAACTGTGTAAATTTCTGTTATGATGATATGATATGATGCGTGTAAAAAACTTCCGTGTGTGTAGCTTTTTATAAAATGTGCTCAAGGAGGTCTCTATACGCTTGTTGCTTTGCTTCCTCTTCATTTTACCATATGGATATTTTGTAGGGATATGTATAGGAGACGCCAAAATATGAAGAGTTACCTTAAAGTGATTATCTTTTGGTTGTTGGTGATTATTGGTTCAACTTATGAATAGTCGTGATTCAGCCTAGAGACACTTCACGATTTATGATAATTAGTATAAAGGAAAATGTATGCAATTTGTCCGTTATAATGAAGGATTTTTGCAGTTGTGTAGTAATTTTATGTATATTATATTACTCACGTTTGTAGCTTAGTTTTTAGATTGATAACGACACTAATATCGATGAATCCAGTAAGAACTTATTTGGTCTTGGTTAAAAAGCACACCTACTGCTCTGTGATTATTACAAAAGTGAAATGATTTTTTAGATGTAAGCAAGCTTGGATTTTGGATTGTAAGTGATCTTTTGCCTTTTTTATCCTCGTGATTCATTTTTTATTCAATGCGTTGCATTCATTATTGCAATGAACTCCTCTTATCATACAAAAATGAGCTTATCATATCTCATATTCATATATTTAACCATAACAAATACTATTATGTTAAGATACATCTTTTATTACGACTTTGGCTTCATCATGCCATTGCCTGATTGGCTGTATGAATCATGCACACGTATGCGATGATAAGGATATAAAGGATGTATTATGGATAGAAAAAACGATTTTTTTCTGGAACACTTAATTTTTGGACTGGAAGAAGAATATCTAAGAATGAATTGGATTCACAAGAAATTTGCATTAGCCTATTGTATTTGGCCACCAAACGAGTGATCTTACGTGGTATCAAATCACACGTAATACGAACTGGAAAGCAATTTAAATGTCTGGAATTCATATATATTATTGTCAAAATCAGACAATNTTCATATATATTATTGTCAAAATCAGACAATTGCGTATTGTCCAGTCCAACATCTGAGCATCCGCAACAATCCAGTCATGCAATGTTAAAGGCAATTTTATGTATGCATTCCAGAATAAAGTTGAAAATAACAACTACTGGGCAATCTCATCCGTGTAGCAGTATCTAGACATACAGCAAATTTTTGACTCCTCCATCCAACTCAAAAAATAAAATGCGTAGTTTTCGAGAGGAAACCTCTTCAACCGATGTTGTTGTTGTTAATGATAACTTGATGATGATATGCACCTACCTGAGTGATCACAATAAAATGAGACGAGCCATACCTATTAACATACTTGTGTATACTCGCATGTATACTCACACCTGGGAAAAACTGGACTGGAAGGACTTTAGCCATACAGTGTTTTGCATATAATAATACGTGTTTTAACGTATATCTTTTCAACAATACAGCGTTAGTATTGTCTTCGTCGCGTGTGCAATGCAATCTTGTTTTTGGTGATGATCATGATTAACTACCAACAAATGCTGGAAAAAGTATGCAGAGTGCGTCACTCAAACATCTAACACCAACAAAAACCTATATTCTATTCTATATAATGTGGTGTATAGCTAACTTGTAAATTTGAATAAAAAACTATCATCGTCATTTCACCTTCAACAACCACCCAACCACACCATACCACTTAACTTATGTATCGTTCGTCTTTCCATTGAACATACACGTACATATATCATTATCTCTGTCTTTTTGCGCTTCAAAATAATAATAATAAAACGCATGGTATATCTTTTCCATAACAAAGGATAATATACCGATTTTTTTCCTCCTCAAATAATCCTCCTCAGCCTGTTTCAGCGCTTGCTTATGATAATTACAGCGTAGCAGCGTTTGGTTTATACTTACAGGATAGGATGATGATTCTAAGTATTTCTTTCCAAGCGTGAAAAATTGATAAAAAAACAGATTTTTCTTGAAGCCTATACAGAGCAAACACAAAACGTCATTTACTTCATCATGATCCTCGTCACATATCACATCCTTCTGCCAAACCCTTTGAAACCAGCAAATAAGAATCTAGAGCTCTCTTCTCGCTCTCTTGCTTGCCAATTGCTCATTGCATTTTTTATTACAAACCGACTAAACTAAAGAGAGGAAATATACAAAAACGTATTAAATATTGAAGAAGTGGTCACACCAGCATATCAAGTCTTTTGCCTGTTGTACAGGTTATTTCATCAAAAATATCAAATTATATTATTGCTCGCTCCGCTCCTACAGCTTCGCCCCAGTAATTACATCAAAAACACCGAGATAGAAGAATACAAATATATGGAATATACCAAGAAGATTCGTTATACTTTCACAGAACACTGCATTATTGACCAAAAACCTGAACAAAGACTGTGTGACTACGACTGGTTCAATGATTCACCCTCATCTCCGCACATTTTGCCGATGTTCATATTCAAATCCTAATAAGCATGTTTTGAACATGTAAAATATAAATTTTTGCAAACAAATTGACCTTCGGACGAGCAAGTCAGTGGGCTGATATGACTATGACGATTATAATGATAATGATGGTTCATATGATTTTGTTCTTGTTTACAACGTATACCTCATACTCGTACGAGTACGTCCGTATATACCCCAAGTAAAGATGTGCCTGTTCAGATGAGAGATTTTTGTTTTTCTTTTTTTGCAAACCATCATCATCACCATGATGCTCTAATCGAAGAAGAAGCAAGAACAAGGGAAGGTAAGGTAACGCAGGCTGTTTTTTCTCCTTCTTCGTCTTCTTCAACTAAAGAAAGATGCGATACGACACGTACAAACGAAGGATACAGATGCGAGAAGCGACATGGTATATATGAAAGAGACTCCTTGTTTGCTGTGTATACTTACTTACCTAACAATTTTTGTTTGAGCAGCAGAAGAAAGATGTGATGATGAAGAGGAATATAATAATTTTCGAGAACTGACGCTGCGTTGCTCTTTTCTTTATGCTTAGCTTGACTTGTTTTTCTTCAAGCTAGAAAACTCAAAGATAGACTCGCTCGCCTTCACTTAGTAACAGACAAAAAAGACATGAGGTTCGTTCGTTCATCGTTAATAGCAAAAAATAACAACCATCGAATCCAATCCAGTCTTTTCAAACCACAAAAATTGAAGATGAAGATGAAAAAAAGGCAACAGCAGCCAGTACACAAACAACAAGCCCAAATCCCTATATACATAGTTATCATCATATAACATGTTATGTACTTAATACACAAAATATGGCAGTAAATATGGCGAATAGAAAATATATGAAAAAGATGTGGTTTTCTTTTTTTAATCTCACTCGTTTCATTTTGTCATCTATGTTTGTATGTGATGTTTGTGCAGCGGAGCAGTAGCAGATCTCTATAGTTGTAGAATTGGTAGAGTAATTTATCATATTACATGAAGAACCCAAACTAAGAGTTGCAGTATTTAGGTATTGGTCACATCAGTGTTCTCATCATAAAACGTGAATGCAGTCACATAGACGCCTATTAACCCAAACCATCATAACTATGTATATGCGTTTGTATATACGTATGTATATAACGTGTGGTATACATACATAAATCTTGATCATAACAACATCGGCATAAGTACAGAGAGAACATGTTGATCTACACTTTATTATGAAGTTTTATGATGTTATTATGATGCATACCTTTATACGTACATATACACATAATACATCATATCAAAATGTAACACAGTGTGTGTTGTAGACTTGCTTCTTTGCACCCCTCACTTTTTTACAAAGTAGACTCGTTTTGGTCTTGTGAATGCACTGCATCCTTTTCTTCTTTATCTCTGAAAGAACCAATAGATGAACTGCTCCTTGAATTCAACCCCGAGAAGAAGAAGAATGAACAAAGGACATCGTGTAATTTGCTCGTTTTTGGTAACACTTTTTGCCACATTACTATACAAGAAAAGCTCCTTCTGTATATTTGCAGAGTCACAGTAGGCGAGCTAAAAACCTTTGTTTTGTCAACACAAATCTTCAGCTTTCAGTTTGCCTTATAACGACTAGATGATGTGATGAGAACAAAACCAGAAGAAGATGATGGAGTGATTTATTTAATTAAGGAACCAAAACTATATAAATAATACCTGCTAAATTCTTTGCTAACCGCAATAAATAATTCTGACTGAGAAGGCTTATCTATGTTTTTCTACAAATCATTTCCATTTAAAGCAAAAAGAAATGAGTTTATTTGGCTGTGAACGAAAATCTAACTCCTTTTTAGCATGATATGGAAATTACATGCCTGAATGCATATCTATACATATAGGCAACCTTTAATGTGTTTCTTTTGGATGAAGTCTATTTTTGCATAGGGATGTATAGGTACATATGTTCCTTATTACACCAACAGTCAGTTCACATATCATCTTTTACCATATCCTGATTCTTAAATGGCATGGCATACCTTTACACAATACTGATATGTTGTACGTTAAGAGGAAGATATATTTAGAGAAGAGGATACAATAATTTGTTGCTGTGTGCTTTTAGTTACCTGAAGCCCTGAAGGAATTGTGTTTAGAGAGAATCATTAATGCTGTAGAAACAAGAAGAGACAATGGATCGATTTACCGAAGGAAATGAAATGAAGGTGCACAGGTAATAAGGCATGTGAGATGTCTCACACGAAGTGGCAAACATTAAATTGCAACCAACTCACTCAAACCAAACCAAGCCAGCAATCATCAACCACCACCAGCCATCACTCTTAATATTGTTAATATCACACAATCACAATGTAATAAAATACCTAAATACAGATCGTTAGATCGTCAGATCTCCGTATCCGCAGCTTAGCTCACTTTTCTACAACAATGTATATTGTTAAGCATGCATACCTATGTAGTACATGATGAAAAAACATGCATCCGTTAATTGGTTTAGCAGCTGCTTCCGGCATGGTTTTTGCCGCAGTGCATTTTTACCTCTTTAATGCTACTGTTAGTTTATACTGCGGACTAATATTGGCTGACTCATATACTTGTGTAGAAAATAAGTGTAGCAACATGAAGATAATAAATAATCAATCACCTGAAGACATGGGTGGAATCTAATGTGTTTTATGTGTAAAAACGATTGTTATCGACTACAACGGGTAAATTCCAAAAATACAAGAATGTACTTTGCTTGTTATGATTGGAAGTGGGTGTTGATGCGAGATTTAGATAATAGATTGAAGTGTGATGACGTTAGCTCTGTTTATATATTTTGACATTAAACCTTAGCTCAGGATGGTTTACATTCTTTAAATGTAGTACTACTTCCCTACAGGCAGGTAAAAAATACACATGGAATTGTCGGATGAGTCCAATGTAGGCATTTGTGATGGGAATGAGAGTATTTATAGGTACGTTATTGTGATGGCAAGCACAATTTTATGCATCCTCTTGGAACTTTTAATAGTTTTATTTGCTCTCTCTGATTTTCTCAACTTTTATTCAAGTAACAAAACTTAATTGAATAGAAAATGTGGAGAAGTTGACCAGTATAACGAGGAAAAACCCAGCCGACATGGAATAGGATGAAAAACAATGCTAAGTATTATTCTGCGTTTTCGTGAAGTAATCAGCCCACATCTAGATTCCCACATTTATCATCATCAAATTGACTTGATAAAACATTCATATATAAAATACATGCATTTGCAATATTCATCACAATCCACAATTGCGCGTTATATTAAAGCTCAAACTAACCACAACCAAAAAACTGTGTGTGTTGAAAATTGTTTTTGAAGTTTTACTAGTTTTAGAGAGAAACTGCAACTGGAATGTGAAACCTCTATAATATCCAGACCGCGAGAGAATTATTTTGAAAGTGACGTACGATGATGATACCCATGATCTAGCATACCACAGCGATTTTAATTTTATCACTGTATTACGCATGATTCATGATGGACTTGCAATAAATTCCAACAATGAGAATTATGCTTGTTTATTATGAAACCTGAAAATCAGGAACTTGAAATATGAAAAACTGGAAGTTGGCATTTCCCCTGCCATTCCTATCACCTTCACAAATACATGCATTCGAACATATTCAACGGTCGATATATACATGAAAAAGAAATTACATGCTTTTAGTTGTTTTTTACTGTACGTCCTTTTTAAGTTATGTATGTGTATGAACTCAAGAAGAAAATATATACGATGTGTTGCAATTTCCCGACAAAAATCGTTACGAAACCCACTGTCAGCAGCAGTAGCGTTGTAAAAACAGAATGTCCTTTTGCCCATGCCTATAATATGCAGTGTCCAAATTATATAGTCTATGTCTAAAGTGGTGTGTGCCGTGAATTGGTGACCATGAACTGTTCCCTACCTTTCATCGCGTTTTTTCAGAAAACGATAATATGGATTGATAGCTATGTACATTTTATAACTATATAGCTTGGTTGGTGGTTTATGCATTGGTTTTTGTCAGTTGTCAACCAACCAATGACACATGTGAAGATAGATGGAAATATTTCAGTTATTTTTGTGTTCCTTTCATACCAATTTTTATACGGTTTACTGGAGGAGAATTATGTGGGGACATGGACAGCACTACCTTATATTAATTAAATGGTGGATTATCCTGGAATCTACGTCAATGATACCCTACAGCCACAAACATAGTTCTTAATTTGATGACATATGACATAGGCATGAGACGTTATGCGAAACATAATTATAAAATCCCACTCTGGCCAAAATGGGATGGACCTAAGATGTTAAAAGATGAGTCAATTTCTCATAAACAATGTCCTCTCTCGTACTCCAAAAAGGCATTGATTCACCTCAAGGTAAGGTCGATGGTGGCAAAAATGGGTTTTGTTTGATGGCATTTTAAGGCTAAAAGTTACCAATATATAAAGAAGAGTGTAAAAAGCCTTCAACTCTTTATTCAATGCTGTATCAGATTACATATTATCTGGTATATGGGTACAGTGGGAGCTTTGAGACTTTTGCTGTAATCAAAACCAAACCACAATGAAACAATTAGGGCATCACAATCATAGATACATAACGTCATTGAAAAGATGGTGGTATTGTTTCTAACGTCATAAAATGCTATATGTGAATCATTAAGCAATACAGTACGGACTTTTTTGCTAAAAATACCAGGTTCTTGATGTGAATGAATATTATGACTATGACAAGTTTTAGGATTCGTGGATATACACGTGTGTAGGTATGTGTGCGCCTTACATAAAATTAAATTAGGATAGCAGACGGGTTGTTTGAGATGTTGGCATTGGTAAATCCAATTTGCTTGTTAATTTATTTCTGTCATCTGTATTTTACCTACTACGCATTATAACTGGTATTGCATTAGTATGTGGACCCACTACCACATGCATTTCATATAAGGTGGATTAACAAGATGTACCCAAAGCAGAAAACGTGCAGTGAAATGTGGATCATCGTCACATTGTCTATCATAACCCTTTTACTCCTGTTGAGACTGCGTATTGCAATGCAGATGGCAAGCGGTTTCTTTTCTAATCGTCATTTTCATAACGACAGAATTTTAATCGCTACAAAATGCTTATCTCTTTTGTCGTCTTGTCACACAAAAAGAGCCGAAACCCCCTTGAGAGGTTATTTTTGCTCATACTTGAATACCCATAAGCAGATAAAGTTAAACTGCATATCTGAATTCCACATATAAAGGTAATATGCCTTAGGATGGCTTGAATTCAGGTGTATTTTTAACAACATATTAAAATTTAGACAAGTAGGAAAAGATGCAAACTAAGAGGAGGTCGATGAATCTTTTGAAGATGTGTGTATATGAGGATGACAGACACAAAACAAGAACACATTTCAGAACCAAAATAGAAAAATTTTACATGTAAAAATATGCCATGCTCAGAAATTCTATTGAGCAATGAGGATGAGAAGCAAAATCAACAACAAAAAAAGTTGTTACTACGCATCTGTCTACTGGTCCACACCATAGATATTTCTAAAAAAGACGGGATGTGTGCAGATGTTCACTCTTTGTGAATTCCAACAAAACAAGCTATAAAAATATCCACAAGCAAAAATGTAGATGCGATCTGTACACCCTTTTGTATATGATTTTGTATAGCCCTTCAAGGGACATTCTTTTAGTTGCGCAACAAGCGACTATGTACACAACCAGTTCCCTACATGCATCTGCTTTTAGACCCTAGATTAGCCTGAAAGGTAAACATTAAATCAGGTATTTTTCTACTAAGCACCTTTTCCAGTTTTTTTACTTTCTTTGTTATTATTATTATTCTTGCAACATGCATCTGCTTCTCAACTGGCTTTTTTATTTTGACTGTACGCTTCTCTAAAAATTCTCCTGCTGGAGAGTTTCTGATGAACAAAGAACTTTTGTATTTTAAAAGCCAGCTTTTCCAACTGATTTTTAAGTACACATTCTCATCTGCTCATGGATGTTGTGAAGAATCCTTTCATGATTATTATTATGACGGTGATGAGGATTGTGGTATGGCATGAAATGATGATGTTGCTATGCTAAAAAGGCTTTTCTAGCATGTATTTCTCTCATCAACTTTGCTTTTTTTGTCTTTCTTCTTCAAACTTCTCTAACCAACCCAAATGTAATGCAGTGTACACATTCATATAGAGATGGAAGTGGAGGAGCATATAATAAAACGTTAGAATATAAAGGAAGACGAAGAAGAGGAGTACTATAGAGAGGAGATGCCAAGCAACATCCTCAATTTTTACGAGGGTCCCTCCTTCTCCTTCACACAGCCATGGATGTAATAGTCAGCAGTAGACCATGGCAAACGGAAACCTAACAAAGGAAGTAGAAGAGTTTTTTTTACTTCTCTCCTCTCATCTCCATCCAGCAACTCCACTTGCACTACTCACACAAAGAGAGTTATGCACATGGAGAAGACACACTACCACCTCCTTATATTGGAATGCAACCCTATAAAGCCGTCGTTGTCACGTCACCTCTATTCGTCTTCCACCTTCTTCTTTCCTACCATCAACCTAAGAGAACTTGGGCTTTGCTAGATTTTTTTGTCTTCATATTACACTTACATATGTAAGTTACTCTTGTTTTGGGACAAATAAAGGCATCCAAGCAAAAACATAAATGTATTGCTGCTGAAGCAGATGGTGTCACGGTGGGATTCGTATGGAAAACCACAACATTTTGAAACTTTTAGAAAAGGGTATCCTAAAATGCACATGAACATGAACCTACACAACCCCACGACCTTTTTATTTCCCTTGGCTGACATGACATCATGACTGATGATAGAAAGGAAAAGGATCAAGTGAAGTCCCTCTTGGGGTAGCTCTTCTTACTTGTTATTATGGCTGCATTACACAAAAAGGACTTAAAATTGTAATCCTCTCAAATATCCTATCGCATCATTGAATGTTGTTGATGATGGTTTTGGGATCCACCATGTTCACGCAACGCATGGGTGAGGAAGGAAGCCTAAAAATTAGTTTTATTACCTTCACTCCACATCTTTCTGCTACTGCACAGTACACATGTACATATATAATATTTAGTATAGATATGTTCCTGTTCCTTCTTCAGAAAGCACAGAAGAGAGGAGAACCTCAACAACAAACAAAGAAACTAAAGGGTATGGTCGTATGGTATTATGGTTGACGGTGATGTTGATGATTATATTCACAGCGGTGGTTGGTGATAGGGAGCCATTGTTCCTTATGACTATGTTATATGCATCTGTGCAAATCAACTAAAGAATATGGCTTTCATTAGGATTTGTTAGTATGGGCTGCCATGCTTGTACCTGCGTTCAGTCCCTTTGAAATACTAAATTTTAGATGTACTACATGTTTCAAATATACCTTACAATTATGCTCTTTTTTGTTTGCTTTAAAACTAATATTCCACACATTTACAAATAAGAATGGTCATAGGTATTCATATTCAAAATTAGAACAACAGGATTTAAGGGCAACTTATTTATAACAGACGTTTGCCGTTCGTAAATTCTTAAGTCCATTGATAGACTTGGCATAGGTCACTGAGTTCACCAACTAATAAAGTTGTGGTAGTCAGGTAGCCCTAATTATTCCATAGGGTCTGGCCCTTCCTTTTACAACTGCCTAAAATTTGGGAAAACGTTTTATCTTATTCTGTGAAAAACCGGCTGCCAGTGGAAATGGTAATGATGGCAGTTGAAAAATTGACATGGCATTGACACTTATTGAAACTAATCCTTTTTTTTTGTGCGAACTGACTAAGGAATGAGGATCGTTTTCTTCCACTACGTTATTGTAAGAATGACCGCACTCAAGGTACAAGATTTGGTTTTCGTCAAGTAAATTCATTCCATCATCAAAAGTTAAGAAGGCCATGTGTAATACGAGTATTTACTACGTTTATACGAGGTCCTTCCTGAAAGGGTTAAGTGGTTGTAAAACGTATGCAACGGTGTTTTTCTTAAGAAATATTTCTAAATTTAGCGTAGAAAGTATGAGAGAAACGGCAAAAACGAATATGCCGATATGCATGGCAGCTGTAAGGGTGGATTTCGACTAAATTCGAAAAGTTATCATACCCTTTTGAAATACATCTTGAAAAAGATGGTCATTTAAGATGAATTTTGTAAAAATACTCATTTTACTAGATGTGGCTCCAAAGATAAGAATGATTTGAGACCAAAGGCATACTTGTTCTCAAATTCAGAGTGCATTAGAGCTTGAGCCATAAGAGTCCCTTGCAATGCAACAATGAAGAGGGGCAAGACAGATTTTCATTATTACGCCTCTCATTTAACAAAACACCAACCACTTGCTCCAACGCTCTTTTTCTGCTGTTGCTAGGCCAGTTCGCATCGCATATGGCCTCGAAAGATCAAAAAATGATTGTTGTTGTTAGAGAAAAGAAGTCGAGTCATAACACAACAATCCAAATACCCTTTTAGTTCTTGAGGGTATATTGTTGAGGAGGAGAGAAGGAGACTCGCCGTACGCATACACGACACATATACATATCCTCTGACAACAACAATGCAATAGCAAAATAGCTTGTTTGCTTTTTTTCTCCTTCTCTATCAACTCATTTAAAATAATATATAAATATAATCATGGTATGATGTAGTTTAGCAAGGCATTATTGGATAGTATGTCCATATATATATATAACTTTATGCATTGTTGTGTACACTACACTGCAGTAACGATAATATAGCCAACAATCACACAAACAAGTTATGCATGATAAACATGATCATACTCTTTCTTGTGTAGTACAGAAGACAAGAACACACACTAATACATTGTTGTAAAACTATGCATGTAAAAAAACCCTTTCGTATTGTTACATTGTAACTTGTGTTTAATGCATAGATAGAGTTTGTTATCAATACTCTTTTTCTAACAAAATTATTCGTTTTTCTTGGCGTCAGGTTGAGAGCAAGCTTTAAACAAGCCATACCAAATGATACTCAATACAAGAGTAACAGTTGACGCCATTCCCTTATAATCAAAATATATTTTCAACAAGCTACCAACCAATTGCAACTGCCTACACGATTATCATTATTATCGTTGTAGTTTTTTTGCAACCTTCTCTGAATAATATTGTAATACGCTTTTGGGCTTTTGCAAATACATTGCACACACAAAGAGATGCTATTATTTAATGTATCAAGTATCAAGTGAACTAAGTGAGAGAGAAGAACAATGGAAATAAAAGAAGTTCTTTCGCCCTTCGCTATTTATTTTCCTATAGCCTTCTTCTTCTTGGTCCCTCAACCCTAATTAACAAGTTTTTTTTTTCAAAAATAAAATGAGTTATTAATATTTAATGTAGAATGCTGCCAGCATTTAGTTGTAGAGAGGTCATTGGGTTTTCAATAAGGACAGCAGGAGAGACGTCGAATAAGCTTTAAAAGTTCACAAAGAAGCTTCAGAAATCATTTCTACAAACTTGTCCACTAACTGACTAATATGCCTAAAAAGTTTAAGAAGCTTCTTTAATCTTTAATTAAAAAAGCCGTATTTTGTATTTAGCCATAATGTGCAATGAACGCACTAAAATGCAGTCCGTTGCACTAAGAGCAACATGCATAAACTGTTTTTACTGCATCTAGTATATTTGCAATGCAAAGCAACGGTCAGATCAGAAATCCCTATGAGTCTTGTTTAAATATATCCATTATCCATATTTATGTACTGCCTTTTTTCATTACACATGATAAAATTTTATACGTGACGAAGCGTATCAAAAGGGCTTATCATTCTACTGTATGCTCTACACTTTTTTATATTATATTCACACATATAAAGTAGTAAAACCAGGAAGCTATGCACAGACCACTTACATACTTACTTAAACTTCTCTCTATTACTTTTCTCTTTCTCAAAAGCCTTAAATAATTGAGCACAGGCATGAATTTATAAGGAACAGATATAGCAAAAAATTGGGGATTTTGTCTTTGTTACCAGATACCAGATTACTTGATCCACACTTTAGCGTGTCTTGTTGTAGGTTTTGCATATATAGCGTTATATGGCGTTTTTTCGTTGGTGCACCATAGAACGCCAACTTGCTTTAATTTTTTACTGTAAAAATTAAAAATCTACACAAGTGACAATATCCAGACTTCACGGGGAAGAGTCTAGGTTTGCTTTTAAACTTACTCGTGACTCACAATTAATACCGGAAATAGACATTTTTCTTTGAAAATTAACTTTCACAATAATTCTCTTATGGTCTTAACGAATCACTTGAGACCGAGAGAATTGCCCATATTTCTTTACACTTTCCCAAATTGAAACAAAGGTAGACACTTTTATACATACGTATTTTACAAATTATAGTTGTCGATATTACCGATTTAAGCCGTTTTTTAACGCTAAAAACGGTATTTTAATATGGTTTAATAGATTTTTTTCTTATGTATAATGCACATACCTGGGTGAAATGAGTATAGCTGTTTGAGAGATGTTTCTAAGAAGGCAGCAATGAACGAACTGAGTGTGAGAAGCACTCATTTTTCTTTGTGTTGCGTTATACATAACCCATCATATAGAAGCTTTTAGTCTTTTTTACATCATGTATAGGAATATGAAAAGGGGGTTCTCGGCTCTTTCATCGTCATCATGATCATGATATCACGCTTCATGGTTACCACTCTTCTATATATACGCATTCTCACAATCCTATGAGTCTGAGTCTGAATATTAGTGGGGATATGGAAATAAGAAATAAAAATGGATATAAAAAGCCAAGGATAGAATGGATAGGACCAAGGGGGTTACCTAAATTGTACAGATGTGTGAGTGTGTAGTGTATCCTAAATATGATAACACGTATTACGCATGTATGCACATTTATTCCTTTCTCCTTGTCTCGTCTTTGAGCATTTGCAATTTGAAAACGTTATTACCCCTTCCCTTCCTTTCCATATACGCGACTACGCGTGTTCTGTATCCTAGAACAACAAAGAGCGTAGCTCGTATCCTACTCACATCACGTAAAAGGATTGAAAAATCGAAGTAAAGAGTGTGGTATTCGTTTATAGTGATCCGATCGTGGTGGAGGTATGGTGATGATTAACAGCGTTTCCGAGCCAATCCCAGCGTTCCGTCTATTTCCGAACGCCAATCCAGTTTGGCTTTACAATCGAATCGTAGGCCGATGAGCATGTCAGGTTTCCTTTATATGAAGACGGCATTCAAATGTTGGATGTAACCCTTTCATTCTGTAACTGTATACAGCAGTTAAGATGCATACGCAATCCTAGTATACAAGTTTTACAGGCTTTTGTATAAGTCCTAGTGTGTAATGCAGAGTGCAATGCATAACTAACACACAAAACGTCTAAGCAAATTTATGTATGTACGATATTTCATAGTACAATTCCATTTTGTGTGGCACTACAATATTTCTGCATTCTATCTTAAGTAACAGTTTTTAACACATATATGTTATATGTTATGCAGTGCCACCATAAGAACCAGCAAACTAGTGATAGTGGGTATATAGGTGAACTACAAAAATGTACATAAAAATTATGCTGATACCAATGCCGACATATGCCGCTGAATGAAGTCCATCTAGACACATCTTGAAGAATTTTCGCTGAAAGATTTGTATCTTGCATAAGGTTACCTGTGGTATGCGAACGATGTCTCTGTATAATTTACAAATAAAAACAAATGCTGAATTAATGATGATTTTTTCATGATACAAATTTTTATTATTTTCCTTAATTTTGTCATATACATTGTGACTATATGAATAATGGTTACACCTGTAAATACGTATAATGGTTAACTTTAAAATGTTAGGTTGGTAGTATTATTCTGTTCATAAATCTGACTAAAAATTTCAAGCAAAAATTTCGCGGAAGTTTTTATACGTAAGGAATAATATATGTAACTCCACATACTCCATAAGATGCTTCGGTTTCACAACAATACAACATGGTATGTTATCAATGTTTGCAATAAAAATAACGCTCGTAAATTTACATTAATTAACATTTGAAAATTTCTTAAAGAAATGGTCATATATGCAACTTTCTTGAATTTCTTGTAAAATTAGGTATACTGATCACAAGGCTTAAGTATTTTACAGTAATTTCGTTAAATTCTTCTACGCCATATTTCAAGTAAGAAAGCTTGGCTTATCGATGTAAAAATTTAATAAGGCCGACTTTTCGGATGGAATTTGTGACAATTAACAGTTTCATTCTTACGTACATACTGAGAAGCTATCCTGTTAATACAGTGAATAACAGTATCGTTTGACAGATCACACGAGGCACAACGCACTAGATATGCATATTCGGAGTTAATTAATCATCCTAAAGTATATTTTGTCTCGGTATGTGAACGAATACTATTAACATTATGATTAAATTTGCGTAACTGCGTTTGATTCAGATTCTAGACCCTGGACTGGATTTGATAGCACAACTGTTACTATTAACTTTACTAGATATACCCAAGTTAGTCAAAGATGACTTCACACAGTTAATGAGTTTGACTTTTAAATATAAATACACTGCCTTCAGTTCAAAAATTTAACATTTTCTTATTATCTTCTTAAATCTATAGTATTAACTATTCACAATAGTAGCACGTCATCAATTTTTGGTAACATGTATTTTTCCAAAATATGTAGTAGTACCATTTCTTATTCTTATTCAGTACAAACATTTTTACCTACGCAGGGTTGTTAAAAAATAAGACCTTAATCCGACATAGCTTTTTATGGAGCAAGAGCAAACAGGATAGACGAGGAAGGAAAATTACTAAATTGTTATCGTAAACTTGGAATCTATAACGTTACTTACTACGCATTTAAATTATTATAACGTCTCGATATTTTTGCGATTTGTCAGAGTCAGAGGGGCTTTAAAAATGTGTCAGGAACGGTGAATATAACATAATATGCGTAGATTTTGTAAATTAAATGTTACGATAACTTTTTAAATGTTAAAATGACTACTTTGATGTGGGAGGCTTAGTGGAGCGGATGATATGGCGTTATTAGAATGGTTATTATTATTATTATTCGGACTTCCAGGTGGATGATGATGATAATTGTGATGGTTCATTTGGAATTTTAACAAGTTTTCCAGTTGGATAACTCTTTGTTCTGTAGTATTGAGAGCTGCCATTAGCTTTGCGTTCTCTACCCATAAATCCTTCATTAGTAGATCGGAATGTGCTAGTTTCTCCGCCTATGCAATTGCACATAATATATCCATTCTTTGACATGTCATACTAAAATGAAACATTAATACGTTCACTGAAAAGGACAAAATAGAAAGAAACCTTACTTGTTCTTTATGTTTCAGCACGTGCTGTCTTAAAAGTTCTTGACTTGCCTGCATCAGACTTTCCCAGTTGCCAATTTCCATGTCATGTTGGTACTTCAATTCTGCCATAATAAATTTACAATTTGCACGCAAAATTGCAGTATACCAGAAACGAGGGAGTTCGTCATTAATAAAAAGCAGATTTAGTCCGAAAAAGAAAGCAAAGCTTTTGAAACTACAGTAGCACTGCTTTACTAAACTACAGTAGCGGCAGCAATATAGCATATTTGGCTAGTGCTTGGTAATATACTAGCGTTAATTAAAGGTGTCATATAGTAGTAACTGCCTGACCAGTAAGAATTTTTTCAGTCTGACTGTCTTTTTGCTGTAATGCTCGCTGTAGAAGGTAGCATTGCTCATCACGCTGCTTCAGCTTTGCTCGGAGGCTCTGAAGCCATCCCAACTCCACATGGCACCAAGCTTTCTTCATAGGCGCTCCTGGAGGCACAGCCCATGAAGCATCTTGTTGAAAAGGTGGGGAAAGGGATCCCCAAGCACCCTGTCACCAATCACCAATAACCAAGCATAAATAATAACAGTAAAATAAAACGGCAACCATATAATTCCATCATTTAATGCAAATGAACTTAATTTTCAGTTTAAAGCGATACAATAGTGGATGAACTGATATGTTATATACCGTTTGAAGTGCCAGGGCAGGGTCCACAGCTGGAATAAACGGTAAACTGGAGCTTTTGTCACCAACGTTTGCGAACCTTTGTGGCCATATTGATTCAGGTTTATGCGAGTTATGTAGCATTTCTAGCAAACTTTTACTTTTCGATTGCGTATTTAGTTCGTTGTTATTCCACTGATTTTGGTTGAACTGTGGTGAAACCGGCTTGGCGATCTAAAAGTTTTAAATAAATACGTGCAATGAGCAATATTATTATGAAGACTACATCACTAAGTTAAGTTAGAACTTCCTAAAAACTTGAACTATTGTAAACAAGACTTACGTCTGGAATCGACTTTTTGTAAAGGACTTCTCTCTCTTTCAAAGTCGCTTCTAACTGCGTTACCTGATGTTTGAATTTGTCGTCCTGTCTTTTTAACTGAAGTTCTAACTGTTTAATACGCTCTTTCATCATGTCAACCATTCCACTTTCTTCGACAGTACTGCGTTCTAAAACGGAAAATATCAAAATAATATCGTATGGGTCAAGTAAACTGCTTTCTACATCGTTTCTCAAAAACTTATTCGAAAATACCTTCTTCAGCAAGCGCACTGAGTCGACTCTCATAATCTTGGCACTTTTTAGACAACATTGAGACTTGCTGTTCTAGATTGGCACATTCTTCTTTAAGCTTAGCCTAAAGCAAAACGACAAATATATAAATCCGTCCAGTTAAATTCAAGAGCTGCTTAAAACCTAATCTTTTCTTACCTCAAAGCTACGCTGATACGTTGTAATCACAGAATCCTGCTCCACTCTGACTGAATTCAGCTCTTTCCTTAAAACCTCACATTCCTCTTCTAAATCTGTCACCTGTCGCTCTAAACTGGCTCTCTCTTCAATCGGTGGTAATCTCTCATTGGCTACTGAAGGCAAAATTAAATCTTCGTATTCTCTGATTTTCTGGGCTAAATCCTGAAATTTATCATCCATATCCGCCTTATCTTGTTCATAAAGCTCTCTCGCCTCCTGTAACTTCTCATGCCAGTAATCTTCACACTTTTCATATTCTTCTTTGAGTAATTCTAAACTACTTTCTAGCTCACTGCACTGTTTTTTCAGATCACCACTTTCCTTCTCGTAAGCTGCCTTCTTCTCACTAACTTCTTTCTCTAATTGTGATATCCTTTCCTTTAGCTGCCCAATCAATTCATCGTTATCTCGAGTCATTCCATCATCCCCTTCCCCGTCATTGCTCGTCTGAGTTGTTGTATCCTTTGTGTCTTTTGCAGAAGGACTAAGTTGTACTTCTTTGTCTTCCATCCTTGCGGTCTTTTCACTACTGCCTCTTGAACAATTACAATTATTACAGAACTGTCTACAAATAAAAACGTTGTTTCCTACCCGAATATCATTATTTCCTACTACAGCGCACATTTCACTTTCTAAACTTGCACAATCTTTTTCTGACTGACCCATCAAGAGTCTTTCTTCGATTGCAGTTAATGATGGCTCACTTTCCATTTCTTCCTCACCGTTATTAATCGGATCCGTAGAACTTTCCCCAATGCAAGCTGCTAATTTCTGAAGTAATAAGAAGATATTATTATTATTTTTGCAATATCATTGTGTCGCTGAATGATGTCAAAATACTAGCTTCTCGTTTTTCTTCCGCAGTCTTTACTTACAATTGCAATCGGTGTTTTTGGAGAAGTGCCAGTAGCACATTGTATCTCAGCCGACTTGCTACTTATTGGGAGGGATATTATTTGTTCTAAAGAGCTATCACATTCTTCTGTATCTAAAATGCATATAAAACATAAATTAGTGCCAAATCCCAATTACTTCATTTGTACGCCTTACGCCTTTTGCTGATGCACAAAAATAAAATCCATACAACAAAAGTTCGCATACCTTCTAATGATCTGTATTCATCCTTGGAATAATACTTCCCCATTTTGTGTAACGGCATATCCCCTTCTTCTACATCTGAGCATCGACCTCTAGAGTTGCTATTCAAAAGTGTACCAGTAGGGGAGTTAAAGGCACCTTGTTTTGAGTGAGCAGATAAGCAACCCTTTCGCTTCTTTTGGACGAAGCGTTTTTCTTTAGATTGGGACGCTTGAACTAGCTTTAAAGTCTCACGAGCCGACTCTAGCTGCATGGACAGCTCGTCGTTTTGGTCCCGTAATGCTTGCATCTCGGTGTAGGTTTCTTTCAGTTTGCCATCACTATTAGCTATAGATTCTGCATACTTTCTTTCCATTTCTTGGAGCTGTCAATACAACATTACATTAGGACATGTATTAATTCTTTAAGCAAGGCGACACTGATTTAAACATTTAAAACCCGCACCTGATTTTCTAGTCCTACAAAACGAGACATTTCTCGCTCCAAGTGTGCTCTCATGCGATTAACATTTCGTATCTCTATGTTAATACTATGCACCTCCTTCTCAAGGTTGCTGTTTTCTTCGTCTAATTTATGTATTTGTGCCTTCAACTTTGTATCCTCATCCTGCAACTCATTTAACTTTGTCTCCGCAAACTGTAATGCTTGTTGCAAGGACTCTTTCTCCGCAGAAAACCGACATTGTAGATCATGAATTTGGTCATTATATTTCATTTCCATTTTACGAAGGAGCATCTGACTATTGCGTTCAAGTCTTGCATTCTGCTCGTCTACTTCTTGGGCAATCAATGCAGATCTTTGGTGGGCGTCTAAAATGTCAGCCTTCAACTTGTCCCGTTCGCATTCAATGCTTTCACAGAGAGACTTTAAAAACTGAGCTTCTGTCCTGTACGTCAAAAGGGCAACTTGGAATGCAAGAGGGAGCCTTTCTTTGGAATGATCAATTTCATCTTCAACTGCTTTCGCTAAATCCTGAAGATTGATGGAATGTGACTTAGAATTTGAAGGGAATCCCAATTCAGAGAGCAATCTCGAGCTCTCACTTTCACCAATTCCTAGTTGTGACCATAAATCAAGGATCATTCCAACTTTGGCAAAACCGCTATTCTCAGGATCCAAAATTGACAAAGCACTCCGTTCATTGACAGGAATGTTTGAAAACCCATTAGATTTCCCAACTGGACGTGGGTTCCCATTGTCATTAAAAACCTTGTGCTTTTCCGGCGATGGAGGAATTTTGTCTTGCATTCCTCGCAGCATCTGGGTAAGTTCGGAAAGGCACACGCGCCCATCTTTGTCGCCGTCAAGCTCCTCAAAAAGCTCTTTGATCATCTAAGGAATCATAAAACAATACGATACACATATAACACATTATCAAAATCCATCCCTTAAACCCCTCCTCCTGTACTATACACATTTCACATACAATCATCATGACTATCAACATATCTCTCATCTTACCTCGCCGGAAACTTGAAGACCAATGCATTTGCACACAGTCGTAAGCTCAGTTTCATCAAGATATCCATCTTTGGCGAGTCCATGTCGACGACAAAAATCTTGCAACTGTTCCTCAGCCAATTCCTCTCCCATTGTTTTAACTAATATGGCCCATTCGACGATTCACCTATTAAATAACAAAAGAATCAAACTACTGGTTAACCTTCCTTAATCAATCATCCATGCATTTTACACTACCCATTACACCAATAACCTTAACATCCTCCCTTATTATTTAACCAGTTTTAACCCACCTGTCATACACAGTCAGTCAATCAATCAATTAGCACGTCCCCAACAAACTATCCCTCTTATAAATCTACTAGGATATTTAACCTTTAACCCTCACTTTCAAGTTGACTTTTATTTCAATTATATCCTATTATTCAGTGCACTTCCTCAAGTGCATTTTAATCAATCATCAATCGGCTTTAATCTTCCCAACCACTTACCAACTTATCTACTCATTTTTAATCACACCCAATCAAACATATTTTTTACATTTAACTCTCCATCTTCCCTAGCACTATCCCCTTACTACCTTACAAATATAATATACTCTAACGTAATTAATCCTTCCAATAATCATAATTTAATTTAAAAATCTCTCTTACTTACATGTTAACATTACGTTTTACACACCCACACTCAATATCCTCCTCTTGTATCTCTCTTCTCGTCTTGATGTGATGATCAAATCAGAATGTTTTTCAGTCAGGTTCACACAACTTAACAAGGATAAAACTTCAAAATGCATTTAAAAACATTACATTTCAATTCAATCTTCTCAATCAAGGCTTGTTTTTTTACAACTAAATGTTATTTGCGTGTATACTAAATATATTACAGATAAAATATATAAATATGTTGCATGTTGTAAAGTTCAATGTTGATTGTAACACAAAATCAAGTCATTTAAAAAAGTAAGTCATTTTATTATTACGGGATACCTAATACAATATTTTCGTACGTACACAAAGGTACGTAAATACATCTGTATAACCTTATCACATGTTTAGTTGTGCATGTTGATCCTTGCATATGATGAGCAGATCCGTATGGTCCGTCATTGAAAC
>JAHZNG010001369.1:0-16065 GCA_027744375.1 Orchesellides sinensis | reverse complement strand
TTGTTGGTTATGTTAATATGTAATAATGCATTTACTCGTTGTTTTGACTAGATAATCACAACCCCTTACAATTTAAATGTCTCCTTGTCTTAAATTCGAAGTAAGATGATGATAACAGTAATTATTAGGCGCAGGTTGACATGACTTAACTGCTTCCAGTAGTTTTACTGTTGTACCGTGAATTATCATTACGCTGAAGAAAATATAGTACTTCATCAATTACATTTTCTTTATGGTGGCTTTTGTTTTCAACAATTTCTTATAAAATGTCTTCAAGGAAAAACTTAAGGGTGGGTGGATAGCTAATCTTAAAGAACAATGCAAGTTGTGCTAAAAACCATGCAGGTAAAAAAGCATGACTTTTACAAACACAAAGTTTTTCGCGCAGTGAACCACACCGGCACCATGAACCATTATTATAACCATACTACTTCAAAATCTCTTCCGGATTTACACCCGCGGAACCATAACTAATTAATTAAACATAAAAAAATCATAAAGCAGATTCACATAAAGAAAATGCATAATTCTGGCTAGACGATGAAATATAGTTACCTAAAACATACTTGTGTTTCTAAAGCAAATCCTGCCTTTACCTTGGTATATGAAAGCATTGTGCAACTTCATTTGATGAAGTAGGTAACTCACAGGTAACTACCTAATTACTAATGACTAAATTGTTTATTCTTAGAGCGTATTCATGTATTGCACAAACCGGCATTATCAGTCTACTGCGTTTTAGTTGGAAAGATAGAAAAATTTAGTTTGACGCGTGTAATAATGCATGAGGTATACTTTCTCCTTAACTGTCGCAGAGAAATCCAGCATATTGTAGAGATTCTTCATTAAAATACTGCGCTGGTCATAATATACCTACATTAAGTTAGGTATGTTTAACATAGCATAACAAAGCATAACCTTTATAGTAAATGTCGTTTGTTTAGTTTTACTGTACGTTTTTCATTACACTTATGATAACGGACTTCGCAAAAACGTTTGCCATAAATAGCGATCCCATTAAAAGTGAAGAAATTCTAATAATAACCCTTAAACTAAATGCGTTGTGTGTGGCTCTTTTACGCGTGCACTGAAAGAGATAAGTGGGTTGTTACTTATCATTGCAGTTAACTGACGAGACGTCATACATTTGTACCCTTCTTTGTGTATTATCTTTAGCACTGAAAATGCAAACGATGTACCAAGACCAAAACCATTTTAATGATAGCAGCTTAACTGTCTAATGTAACACAGTAAGCACTAATTACTTCATGAAGCATAAAACAACTCACACTGCCAAAAAAAACTAAGACAGTCGAATAGAGCTGTACATAATATGTAATTCTAGACAGAAAATAAAAATTAGCTAAGATTCTATGCAAATAGTCAAGCTTAAAAAAAGAAGCGTCTTGCACAATTAATAATTGACTCCACATGTTACATATTGTTTGCCTTGCACCTCTACATGAATGATTATGGTTTACTTTTATTTTCTAAGCTCAATCATATTTTTTATGCTAAACTAAGCTTTTAGTAATAGCGTTTTTTGACGGAATACCAACTAAACCTCTTTTTATATGATTTTGTGTTGCATTATCACTAACAGAGCTGAAAACATGAATAACTCTATTCATACACAAACAAGAGTAAAAATCATCATTTGTGCTGTTGAAGCTCTAACGTATAACATTTTTTCAAGCTTTGTCGAACTGATTGATTTGAGTAATGAATAAATTATACCATTTCAGTTGTTTCAAACTCTCTTGTTTATACTGCGACCTTGATTACTCTTGTGTGTGAAGTACATGATAGTTATTTCAATTATTTAAAAAACTACACGCTTTTAAACATTATTAGGTCGTTAATCAGCTCTTCAATCAGGTGCTGTTTAACATCTTCTTGTTTCCGCTGATTCTAATCGCGCCTGTTGATATACAAAGTAAATAAGTTGTTAACTGTTGTGTATCTATACATTTTTAAGCTAATTATTATTTTCGAAATGCTAAAAGCGTAAGCTTTTTATATAGTAAGTGAGAACAGGGTTTTATGAGAATCTTTGTTCAACCATGTATAAAATGTTGGCTCAGTGGTGCTTTGAAATCATTGAGTTTCTTCAAATATTAAAAATCATTGTGGAATGGGAGCTGGAAATGGGACCAAGGAGAAAGCCCGACGAAGAAGAGAATGAGATAGCATTGATTGCTGTTGAATAACGCACACATGTTATACATATGTCGTCCGCAATATAGTTATGTTTAGTTTAATCTAGTGAAAACATGGAGGTAGACACGAAAACTGGAATCGAGAATGAGGCTTTTGAACAATTGTGCCTCATTTATGTTTTGAAAAGTATAAAAATCGCAAAACGAATCATGAATATTATAAGGACACGATACAAGTAGCGTAATTAAGTGATCCTGTTATGTGCAGCGCGTGCATGTTGAATGCGTCACATGTACTCAAAACGTAGCAAAAACTATACAAGTCTTCTTCAGTGCAGTTTCTGTCATTATGGGGGACGTTGGTTATGGTCAGCATCAAAATGCGAGAAAAATAAACTTTAACATGTCACCGTAAGTTTAATGCTATTTATCATTCCAATTCGTGTTTGTGTGGACATCTCTGTATGAAATTAAATCAAAAGTTCATAATATTAAATGTTTGTGCATAGCATGCCTTACTTTTTCAGATATTCGCACAACATTACATATGTACCTAAGTATGGCTTAATGCAAACTATTTTGTGTCTGTTGTGACAAAAACTACTTCACAAATCTTTGCATATACCTTCTCACGTTTTGTTGGATTACCCTTATGAGTTCAAAAAGTAATTTTGAACTAGATTTTAACAGTTTGGCCATCATAATCAGCCGGAGAGTCGCTGCTCGTTAGATGAGCTAATGTTTTATACCGCCATACGCTATTTAATGTTTTTAACTGGCTTGCGTACAGACCACGGTGTAAGCAGCTACATACATAAAGGAATTATAAATTAGGTACCTTAAAAAATATCAATGTCACCTTATACTATCTTTCAATGAAAATACCCTAATAGGTAGCTTGGGAAGAGTTTAGTAAGTTAATGTACTTTAAGTATTAATATTTTATCTCATGCCATTTGAAAGAGAACAAAGGATGCTCTACAAAATTAAAATACATTTTAATTTGCAAAAGCCATCTCCTTCATGACTGATCCTATCATTGCTAAATCTGACTTAAATGGTCTAAACTTAAAAATTCAGGTATTTTAAAAAGCCTCTAATTAAACAACAACAAAAAGGATACATAAACGGTTAAAAAGACCATTCATGTTTGTGTTTACGAATATGATGCACATTATACAGCCTCTAGATTCACAAGATTAGGATGCACTTTATTGTTGTATTTTACATGCTGTTTGAATGTATTAGCTAAATACATTTAAAACATACATACATACACCACAAAAGTGCTATAAAAGTCGGCGTTACAATTTTTTTGCATGGTATGGTTTTTTGGGAGAATTAACCTCAGGACTTGCATATTTAAAACACATAACACAAAAATAGTAATCGGGATATATAAATCTAAACTATACAATATATGCATTGAAAGCATATAAACGGAAAGAATGAAGAACGATATGATGTTTGATGATAATACCTGAATGCTTTGTTGTATTTTGTGTACGTGTATCCATGTATTATTAAAGGTGTGTTATATATGGATACAGTCACTGATTTTTGGGATGATGATGATATTAGCTGATGCCTCTTCTTTTTTGCAGCGTTGATGATGATGATGATGGGGTTGAAGAAGATGAGCGTATAGCATAGCTTAACTTACAGGTAATTTTCGAGCTCTTTTTATTCCGCAGCACTTTATACAAAAATAGTAATCGGGATATATAAATCTAAACTATACAATATATGCATTGAAAGCATATAAACGGAAAGAATGAAGAACGATATGATGTTTGATGATGATACATGAATGCTTTGTTGTATTTTGTGTATGTGTATCCATGTATTATTTAAGGTGTGTTATATATGGATACAGTCACTGATTTTTGGGATGATGATGATATTAGCTGATGCCTCTTCTTTTTTTCAGCGTTGATGATGATGATGATGGGGTTGAAGAAGATGAGCGTATAGCATAGCTTAACTTACAGGTAATTTTCGAGCTCTTTTTATTCCGCAGCACTTTAAATCTTCTAACTGAAGCGATAACAACTTTTCACTGTTTTCTTCTTTATGTAAAGATTATTAAAAAACAACAACGCATCGTAATTTCACAATATTTTCCGCAAATTGGTTTCGTGTGTTTTTTACCCATGAAAATACATGATAAGCCGTGAATTATAGTGGACTCAACAATACGCAGTTTGCTACGGCAGTTTGAATTCCAGATTAGATTGTAAAAATTATTGATTGAAGGGGTTCTTAGTGTTTAAGTGTGTGGCGTGGGTCGTCGTGGGTGAACTGAAATTGGGAATTTGCCACGTTTACAATATATGTACATCTATGTATTTGTTTAGCGTTGTATACGACCGCGACCGTTCCTCATCTTATTGTGGTATTTTACAATTCAAGATTGCAATCTTATTATTACATGTTGCGGTTTCAAACTTATTGATCAAGATTCACCTGTGTACTCAAGTGACCTGTTGAAAAAGGAACGAATGTTGTAATAAGTAACATACCAGACAAGAATAAAAGAGAAGGGTTACTTTTGACAATTATTTCTTATACAATAAGCCTGTTGTGTCGTACAGAAGTATACAAATGTGTAACGTACTTTTCAATTTAGCCATCAGTTCGTACATTACTTCATTGTTGGACTTTGTTATTTTAAAACTAGGAAATTAAAGATTGGGGCTGGGACCAGAAGGAGCTTTTTAATTGGTTATATGAGTGAAGTGCAAGTGAATATACCTAAGACATACATACATGAACATATATTTTTTGTGACGGTTAGGTTGCAAGTTGCAGTGACACACATAATATGCTTTAAGGCAAAGTATTCAAAAGTTTAAATGCTTACATACATACATAGGCGAGAACGTGTGAATTAGCTTTTTGTATAAAATGCTTAAGAACGCACTTCCATCCAAAGAAATTGAAGACTTTGCATAGGTATCTGTTTTCTACCGCGGCGTCAGTGTAAGCACAGCGTGATTTTTAAAACTAGCTACTGGGAACGTTAAATCCTTGAACTAAGAGAAAAACCGTGTCATCATTAATTCGTTCTCTAAATTATCAGAAAACTGATACACATAACTCTAGTATTTCATATCTAATATGATATGCAGTTTTTTGGCTAAAATTGTTAATAACTTTATAACGTAAAAACTACTCAACATGTCATTCCTATGACTTGAATCTAACTCCTATAAAATTGTTATATTATGGGCACAGACAACCTCAGAACCACAGAAAATTTACCTGAAGTCAGCAGTGCAAGTGATAAAAGTAGTAATTCCAACAAGGATGAAAATGTTGATGTAAGTGTAAAACGTGCAAACCTCCAGCACAAAGAACTTTCCCCAAACTCCAGTAGTAACTCGTGTATTTCTACAGAACCGGAAAAGTGCAGTGGTAGCAACAGTTGTGCTTTTAACAATGCAGTTGCCAATAAAAACGGCATATCTAGTTTTGACGAAAAGTTACAAGAGAACGAGGCGAAAACAAGTGATCAACAGTTTACCGTTGGAAATGACTATGAACACAATAACATTATTCGGCCCTCCTTGGCATCGTTACAGTTACAACCACACGTGGATTCCAGAGGAATCGAATTGATTGATAGGAATCTTATTAGGACTGCAATCATGGAACAAGATGAGGATAGCTTGCCGAGAGGAATGCAGCAAGGCTATTTCAAGGTATTTTTTGTGTTTTTGATTATTAATATGCAGTGCAACAATTAGCTTAAAACTTATATACTTACGGGGGACAGCTCGCAAATCGTACTAATAATTGTTCCATTTACAAGTATAATAAAATGTAAAATTAAAACTCTAATTTAAAGTTCCCCGAACCAACGCAGTGAAAGTATTTTGAAATATACCATAATCTACAGCAAGGCAACAGATTTGATAGTTAGTTTATGGTTGTTGAGATTTATTTATTGGCAATGATCGATTGACTTGATTAGTATTTTTTTGTATAATGTAGTAATGCTTTTGAAAATACAGATTTCCTAACCTTTTTAGCCCAATACTAAAAATCCGTTTTGGATTAAATTAATTAAGATCTGTAAAATAAGTAGTTTCTTCATTTTCAGATTACTAAAATAGCTACCCCGTCGAACCTTGCAATTATAATTTATTCGCATTGCATATTCCACAAGGGTTACAAAGCAGTAAAAAATACTTTTGATTCGTCATATCCTGTCTTGATTTTTTATCGCTTTCGTTCTTACCTCACTTGAAATTACTTAACAGCTTGTGATGATTTTAATGCGAGTATGCCTATACAAACTATCTTTTTAGTACTGGCTCTTTCGTAACCATCTTCGTTCACGCTTCAGAGAAAATCCATATCGGCAATTTGCTCTTTGTTGTAGTAGCCCTGCTGCCACTTAAGCTCTATCATTATAATTTTTTGTTATGATTAAAACTACTGTGTAAGTATTAGTCCAACAGCATGGTAATTTGAGATCTGTGTATTAGTAACATGTAAGGTGGACAAAAACACGACATAGGGTGTCGTTGCATTCTTCAATTTTAAATTATATTAAGTAAATATAATAAATAAAGAAGATGACATCTCCACCCCTTCTGTTGTAGCCAGATATAGCCTTGTTAGTCATGCTGTGCTTTGTCACTGGAAATGCTTAATGGGAGTGTTTAAGAATGTAACATCCTCATTCTTGTACATAATTCGTTTAGAACTATACAAACGCAATAGGGATGAAATGATCATATGAATAGGATCTTATCTTGTTTGATATATTACCACCTGTTGCATCATTCCAAGGTCTCTACGTATAGACTCGGCGTGAGTTATGGTTTTTATGCTCCTCCCCTTTCTCCTGGAGTAGGCATTTTTTTAATTATTGCGGAATTAAACTTTATTCAACTCACGATATCTGAAAGAATTGCCAAGATACCTTTTGCACATTCCAGTAAACCTTTCCAAACTTTCAAAGTCAGATAAAACACACGTGCATTGTGTAAATTCTTGGATTTGCATGAATTTACCTGTAAAACTGTCAATGACTATAATTGAAACTGCTACATGTATTAATGGTTAATAATGTACGTTTATGTTATAATTTATAATGTACCTGTACACCTACAGTCCACAATACAGGTAACAAGGAATACTATTATTGAAACTGCTACATGTATTAATGGTTAATAATGTACGTTTATGTTATAATTTATAATGTACCTGTACACCTACAGTCCACAATACAGGTAACAAGGAAAACGACTGGTGCTTGATCTGGCCACAAAAATATTCTACAAGTCATCATTTCCGTTGCTAGTGTTGAAGACAAAAGATACGACTATATAGTTTTTATTCCTGCTGCCATCATTTCCGTCTCGTTTTGAATATAAATGTGTTTAAAATCCAGCTCGTATTAGAATAAGTGTATAATATACGGTATATTATGTTTTAAAGTAGTAACTACTTTACATTAGGAAAGGATGAGTTAATGTATGTATGTTGTAACAGCTACAAAAGAACGCTGAGTCAAAGGTGACCTTTCATGCTGTTTTGTTCTTGATCCTTCCATGTGTACCCTGAGTACTGTTTTGTTGCATTTGTAGACAGTATTAAGCCTTTTTGTGATATACTGTTTACGTTAAATAAAAATTTGACGGAAGCATGGTAAAAAATAGGAATGATGCATGAGATTTTAAAAACTGTACAGATTGATGTGATATCCGGAGTGAATTTACACTATTGCGTCAATTAAAAAAATTCCTTGAAATATCAAAACCGTTATTGTTTTGAAGGATACTCTGAGTTCATTCAGTCATTTACAGGTAGAGTGTATACATCACCAAAAATTAAACAGTACGACACCTGTAGTTATGAATGTATGCAGTTATAAAATGATTGCTGTTTAGAATTAAATCAAGGTAGTTTTTAATGTCATACAAAGGATCAAGAGAAATCTTAAAAGCACAATGACATCGAAACTTTTGTAAATCACCCTGCAAATTTCAATATTTTACACCTTTGCGACCTTATTAAGTTTTTGCAGCACAGGATTGTCTCCATGATTCACAGGTTGGTAATTAGATCGGCTCCGGTTAGCTGGAAAGAAAATTACTACGGCTAAGTAATGCATTTATTTCACAGTAATTATCTAGCAAAAATCCTAATTAAGGCTCCGTTTAAATGCTTCCAAATAGTACAAATATTACTACATGGACCCAAATAGACTAAATATCCAGTTAACATTTATTATACAATGTTGAAAACTTTTTGTTAGTCTCATACTACGTATGATGTTAAGGGAAAACGGTCATGCAGCATGGTCCAATCCCAATACTATACGATAATCGTAAATCGTAGCAGAATACAGTCAGCGTGCAACAAACAATCTTCCACAAAAAGTCGCCTTACCAAAATAAATTTAAAATAAATCTCCATACATCCATTATATTCCCGATTCCCGTCCTTATGCATGTAAATAAAAAGTACAAATAAACACGCACGGTATATTTAAATTGTAATGACAATAATGCTGCATGTTTTAATACAAGGTGAAACATCACATGAATCCAATGCATTTGCCACTGCTATTCTGGCACAGGAAGTAAGTCGAATTAATATGTTGAAAAAAGAAGTACACAGGTAGTGTGCTGAACAGGTGCAAGAGTACCAGCGCCATTTTAATCCCATCATCATTATCATCATCACAGGGCAAAGGGTTAAGTATGCTACATACGACGTATTCAAATACAAAACGTGCGTGTTGATACAAACTCACGAAATGGCATAAGGTGATGTGCGTGTCCATTCTTTACTCAGATAAGACCCAAAAATACTGAGATTCCTTGTAATATTTTAGGAATAGTCTGACTCATATTTTCTTTTTAAAAAATAATATAAAAACACGATTACGATAAAGCATCTTAAATTTCCTCTGTTCTGTTTATTAAGAAATAAGCCAGCATAACTTTTTGTTTGCTGTGTATTAGTGTTACGGAGTTTCGGTTCAACCCTTTGTTTTGAATGCCGTTGTGTGTTAATGTCCTTCTTTGTATCACAGTGTATCATTATTTCTTGCAGGTGCATGGAAAAATAAAACAATGCGCTATTATTAAATTACCAAATCTCTAAAAACCCTGAGACATTAAAATTGCTTTAAACTGCTTTTGTCTCAGGTCGCAAGATTCTTGTTTAAAAGTGCGCTGTGAGTGTATTAACGACAGTGTTTCATATATAACGACACCCCCTTCTGTCTTAACGTCATTTTATAGACGGTTTCAACCAGATTATTTTTGAAGGTGGCTCACAAGGCGTTGTTGTTTTGTGCAGTGCTCTGAACCATGACACAGTAAATTTATGCCTGGTTCTTGTTGTGATCACTGTGTCTACTGTATAATTTCACGCGTATACGTTCTGGGTTCCTGCCACCGAAAATGTGTGTTTAGTATCATCTATCCACATTTAGCTTCTTTCTGTAGCCAGTTTTTTATATTACTCATCATTTCTTGTTCTCTTCAAAATCTCGAGGAGACCAAGTCCAGAGAAATGGAAGATGATATATAATGAAATAAAAAAGGGAGCAAAGAGAGAAAATAAAAAACCGGATGTTGCCAATGTAATAACAATGTGTTATGTGATGAGTAGGTAAAATGTGAGTTCTTTCTGAGCTGCTACTATGGACGGGATGAGTATATTCAACAGGATGTTGCCACTCATGATTCATTTATATGATTAAGTGATCTCATCTCATACGCCAGCTCCCACCTGTTAATAGTAATAAAAGATCTTAGCAAGAGAAAGGAAAAGGAATCTTTAATGCTTTTGTATAATATGATGACTACTGTATGTATCTTACACAAAGTAAAACATGCGCATCGGAAATGGTTCAGTCCTCAAGAAAATCATCTAACGAAAATATATTAAATTAAGAAAGGGGAGAAAACATATTTTATGAACTTGCCATGTAGTGTTATTGTTTCTTTTATACCAGTGCCCAGAAGGAAAAGGGTTTATTTCTTGAAAACTTGCACTTTATGGCTCAGTTGAACAAAGAGCTCAAGCATGTATTGGGATTTTTGTTGTGTAGGCGTCTACAAGTAAAACTAATTACTGTTAACGTGAATAACACATACGTTGTCTANGTATTGGGATTTTTGTTGTGTAGGCGTCTACAAGTAAAACTAATTACTGTTAACGTGAATAACACATACGTTTACTGTCTATGTCTATCAATTGAATCGAAAATCGGCACGATATTATCGGCCCCATTAAAACCTCATTGGCATGAACGATCATAATTCAAATCCATCCTGATCCTATTTTTCATTAACAACGAAGCCAAGCACATATCTATACGTATGGAAAATGTATCTGTGAATACCAAAACTTTTTAACGGTGATCTTCTTTAAACATTGATGCATTTGTATTAGGTAGTGGTGAGTGTGTTAGGTTTCGAATTAAAATTAGCAGCACACATAGTTAGCAGTACTGCTAATGTTTAATATTACTTTTATACTACCAAGAAGCATTAATTAAAGTGTCTCTCAAACTAAGATCTCCTTTCCTCCCCCAATACGAGACTAAAATTTATAGTAGAAAAGGAGCCAAAATAATTATTACAAGAAGATAAGTGGAAGTGTAAGTAATAAAAATATATTCTTTCGTAAAAGATATACACATACATACTTACAAAAAGAACAGTCAGTTCTTAAGATTTTTGTTGCTATTTTGTGGTTTCATACTGCAAGATTATTACTCTTTTGATAATGCTCTGGGATAACGTGCCACCTTGCCTTGGTTCGTTGAGTTCTGAATTAGTGGTGGTGGTGATG
The DNA here is from genome assembly GCA_027744375.1 of Orchesellides sinensis. Lineage (NCBI taxonomy): Eukaryota > Metazoa > Arthropoda > Collembola > Entomobryomorpha > Orchesellidae > Orchesellides > Orchesellides sinensis. Next base: position 5,080 of record JAHZNG010001369.1, on the reverse strand, counting down.
GTGAGTATTAAGAAGTCTTACGAAGGGATCATAATGTGCACATGATCATGACTATGACGTGTTTCAAAAACTCTACTGCTGAAATAACATTGTAATAGTTATACATAGTAGTACTGGCGAATAGTGAAGTAATGAACATATGTATTGTGTTAATGATAATATAGAGAACTCAGTGCTGTCTTAAGTTGTAGTTAATATGTGGTCAGAGAATGCTTTTGTTTTTTGTATAATGCAATCTCACAAACAATGAAAATATAATGATAAGAACATGACGTTGGGCATTGTGGTAGGTACATGATTAAAAAAGTATTAGCAACGTTTTCTGTTCAGTTTTCTCCACACTTGAGTTCATTTCATGAATGACTGGCACCTTTGCAATCCTACTGACTTGTGTGTTATCAAGTGAAGCAACGTCAGGTTCCTTACTTTTCTGGTTGTTGGAAAAACATCAACAAGCTATTGCCGTGTCCCTTGGTTTTTTTTTCTGGTTGCTTTGATCGGTCACCTATAACGTTAAAAAATGAGTGGTTGATTGTGTGATTTGTTTTTTGCCTTATCATCAGTATCTACTTTGCGGTATGATGTGAAATCAGGATGAAAATTAGTAGGAAGTTGTCAGCCGTGTGTTGTTGGTTCTTATGTTTGATGATCATCGTTGTGGAGAAAGGCAAGTTGTCAAGCATGATTTTCAGAGTGTTGAACTGAAACTCAGGTGCTTTTGTGGTTTAAATTTTAAATTATTGTGGAGCAATAAGCTGTGTGTTTTATTATTTGGTGACATAACGTTTTCTTGTGATTCAGTGACTAAATGTTATTGGGTAAATGACAGTTTAGAAGTTGTTATATTTTCACTTCCTGTTTTCATACGATTGGCCTATGTGAATTTACTCGGTGCACCAAGAATTGCATATTGTGTAATATGCTGACATATGTATGGCAATTTACTGGATAACCCAGTTTTGCAAAACGTAACAGAAATGCATTTTAACAGAAAAAATGCCATTTGACCGGTAGCAGGCACGAAACGTGACTTTTTCCTCGTATGCAAATCATAATTTTGTGCGGGACGTGTTATCAGTTTTCATAAGTGATAATCAAGGATGTAGAATTTTCGATAGATTTTCAAAAGGTCCGCACCAGATGTATGCATGATTTCTGAAAATGGATACACTGCAACAATATTTGAAATGTACACATGACAGCTAGTTTACGGGAATTTATGGGAACCGGAGCAAAATCACATTTGTCGGTTGTTGACCAAAAATTTAATAATTTACTGTTTATATATAGGTATGAGCGCATTCTTTACTAAAAAAAGAGGAAGATAGTACGTGTTAAATAGCCACATTTAAAGAACCGTACAAAATAAACTCATCTTTAGAAGCAAAGAACCATCAAATTACTGTTTTCAGTTTCTTTTTTTTTCAAAATTAATATTTTGCAGTTATACAGATTCTGTTCAATATACCTTTCATGTAGTTTTTCTATAAACGGCCGAATTTATTCTTAGTTTGTTACGGTTTTTCACAGTAATACAATATGAGAATGAGAATTAGAAAGGAGAAATATAACTAATTTGCTAATACATTTGGGTATACATAGCTAGCAAGAATTAAAAAATACTTTTACTCCTGTGTGGTTTTTACCTAGAATCTATTATTAAATTAGATTTTATGTGCTTACTAGCACCATCATCTTCGCAAATTTACAAAGCATAAAATCAAGATTATGGTTATTAGCATCAATGTTATGAATATTGAAAGGGCAGGGATAATGCAACACAATAAATGCTAAAAATGTTTGAATATGTATGAGCTAAAGAAGACATCAATAATTATCATGTCAGACAATTCATTTTATTGACTTGATCTTCATATTCAATCGTCCAAAAAAATCACACAAGAATATTTCGGCAGATTTACCTTTTCACAGATTCTTGCTCCCATTCTCAATTGTTACTATCTTACCTTATGAATTTTTAATGTGAAATCAGTTTCGATTTTATTTTAACAGAACCGCAAGCTTATCTTATCGAGCAATATCAATATAAATTTTAAAAGTTGGTCAAAATCCTAAATTTTTAATTGGAATATTTTGCGTATCTTCTTTATACTTAAATCCAAGTGAGCGTAACGGTTATGGTGGCAAAATTTTCATTCTCAAAAGCTCCATAAATATGTTATATTCCCACAAATTAATGCATTTTACGTTTCTTTTTATCACTCAGTTTCTATTTCAATTCATCATCAAATCATCATCACAACCTCGTTTTCTATTCGCTAAGTAAAGGGACTCGTGCATTTTTTACATGGATTATCTTGAGTCTCGACGTGTTCTTGTGTTTTGACGTCTGCACTTTAAACAAAATATCGTGCATTGCGAATTTGTTGCAGTTGCACTGCAATTCAGTGATGAAAGAGTGAAACCGAGAGTGTAATTTGGTGATGTTTCCTTTTGAAATTTTGAAATGCATCCAGAACGAGGAAAGAGTCATCGTATTCGTGACACACCGTGCCTTTCCAAATAAAAAGAGTTATTTATTGAAACCCGTCTCTTTAATTTAGTTTAGGTCAGTTTACTTTCTGTTTTGAAGAGTATCATCGAATTTGAAGTTTGTTTTTTAAAATCTGATGTTATTTAAGTGACTCGTTGTTACTCAACCGGATGAATATCGCGTAAAATTTTATGAATAATCTTTGCCAACTTGTATGCATATCCATACAAGCCACTCTCATGTCATATCGTGAATGTGTCTCTCTCATCCGAAACATCAACAAGACGTTTGTAAACATGAGAATTTGGAACACTATTTTTTGTTCAAGCAAGAGTGAAGAGAAAGGAAGGAGCTTGTTAAATCCTACAAGCGTGACCTTTGACATGGTGTAACACGTATCTCCCTAAGCCATACTATTTATACAACTTGACACACATACTTGGAAGGATTCCATACACATCTCTACAAAAAAAAGTCAAAGCCACAAGCAGAAACCATGAAACTCCGTCGCAAGTAAAACTAAATCTAACTAATAAAAAAGAATAATTTTGAAAGAAAACTGCAAAAAATATTATGCAATCATATGAATGGCTTTTTAAGCTTGGCTTCTTCTTGCATGAAAGAACAAAATTGACATAAAAAGTTATACAGTTAATAATGCTCTGCCAATCTAAACAAAATGCAAGAGAAATATGTATATTTTTATGTCAATATTAATAAGACTTGCTGTCACAAATGTTTTAAAGACAAATAGAAATTTGAATATTGTTTTGAATGAAACACAATACAAACAGATCCATTCCACATTTGAAAAATGTGTTTAACATGAGGTTGGGAGAAGGTTCGTCATCTTCATCCATTACAAAATCCCCCTCATCCGCATCCTCCTCCTCATCATACCCCGTGATGAACTTCAACAATTTCATAAACGCCCACACGCCACCACCACTCACCTCAACGAGTAACGGCAATTATTTCAATAATGAGAGGGACGGCAAGAAGTACAAGTTGCGGTTGAAATTTGATGGAGCTTGTGCGCTCGAAGTTGTTCGTCTTAATGGAGGTCATTTCCAGGTTGGTTTATGTACTATGTATCCAATTTGTTTCATAATGGTGTGTTTCATGATGATGATACACAACATTGTTTTACAGTTGTAACATTTGACAGCTCGTTTATTGACATGTACCACTGCACATGGTCATCATCCTTTATATTACTTTCCCTATGTGATATGTTCTACTACCGTTGTTGTTGTTGTGTGTAATTACATGGTTACCCCATGTAATTCGAGTAACGTAACAATTGACTAACTCCAAGATCAATTTTTTTACTACCGCCATTTGTTATTAGTCTGATTATCAAGGTAATTATAGATTACGCAGATGAGGTTTTTAGGTCAGTTCTGTAGCAGGTAACAGCTTAGTTGTGTATGCACACATTTAATCATATGTAAGTCATGTACAGAGGCAAAATGGTAAAGATGGAATTGTGGTTTTGTTGGTACCCAAAATAAATGTATTGAGAATGTGTAAACAAGTACTTTACTCGTATTGTAATCGAGTAAAGCCGATTTGGTCATGCGCATTGGATTTTAATCAGGATACGATGGTGCTTAAAGTTATTCATCTGGTTAATTGAATGATTTAATCCGTGTTTTCAAGGAACTATGTTTATACACGAGGAAGGAATACGATTAGCCAAGTGATTTCATTTATTTCAGGCTATGTCAGTTTAACACAACATGACGTTGGTCATCTAAGAATGCTTCCAATGTACATATATATGGTACTTAAGCAACTCTTGCGTAATTAAAATTTGTTCATAACTAAACCCTTTTTATCTATTTATTGAGGGACCTATACATGCCTGGAATAATTGGCACAAAATCCATTAATGTATTCTTGACTTACGTACTGTAAGTAAATGACATTTTTCTCATCAAAACGTCAACAAGCGTTCTATATAAACACTTCCGGGAACATAAGTTTAATAGGTTGAAAAGCTCGCGCTGTTTCTTGCATCGTAAACATCATCATACGAACAATGTTGTTTAAATAATTTGGCGTAAATCACAACTTAAATTGGAGTATCTAAACCAAAATGGTGAAAGGACGGTTTATTAATTAGAATGATTAAAACTTTCTGTTTGCTTGCTTATGTCCTAGTCCTACTACCACCAATTTTACAAAAGAATAACCCCAGTCAGCAGAAGACTGGGATTTGCTTTAGCATTTATCCGACACAATTACTCTATTACATGCATGGGTTCGCCAATGATGATAATAAAATGAAAATGATTTCTATATGAACGTATATACTCATTAACTTATATGAAAAATGTATTCCTTAAAAAGACAGGTTTACTGTCGAAAGCTCGAGTAAATTAAAAGATTTTTAATTTCAATATCAACCATGGTCTCCGTGATAAATAATTTTAACCAATGTATTCCTTATACAATATAAAATGAAGGAGATCAAGGGGATACTTTTTATTTCAGCAATAACTCGCATGATAAATCCACTTGGGACTACGGACGTTTGTATGTACATATAAAATACTAAATACAAATGGTTTTTACAAAAAT
>JAHZNG010001368.1:0-10082 GCA_027744375.1 Orchesellides sinensis | reverse complement strand
ATATTCCCGTGCCCGTCATGCAGCAGGGACTTCATTTCATTAAGGTTTATTGTGGAATGAGCAGTGGAGCGGGGAGTTATCGTCAGAAGTTAGAAAATGCGTAAGATCTCTAACAATTTTTACAGAAATCTGTCTCGCTTCGGTAAATATCAACCTGCAAATTTTTTCAAATATTTTCCATTCTTCGAGATCATCATACACTTTTGCAACCGCAGCCATCATGCAAACTTCCAACATTTGTAGTGTTCCATCATTAAAGAACAATTCATAATATGTAATTAATTCCCTTGTTCTACCTTAAAAAGCAAGTTTACGCGAATTGCAGAGATGATACCATAAAACCACAACACAGACTAGATCAAAGATATCTCATAACTCAATCTTTTGGCTTCAGTTGCTGAGCCACTGGAATACACAGACATGCAGAATTGAGTAGATTATGTGTGTTTCTACACTTATCGATATCTACTGTCTGGGACTCTTGGATATTTTTTTTATTGTATGGTGAAGCGTATTGTGCAGAAATGTCTATTAGTGCATCCTGGAGAGCAATCTCACTTTAGATTTAAAAACTCTAAAAATAAATAATACATATTCGAAGGGAATGTTTGCATTTTACACCCGATATTTTACTTTCAATCTTCATTATCAACAGTCACCACAATGAAACAAGTGCAACACTCGTGATGTCAACACAGACTAGTTCAAAGATATCTCATAACTCAATCTTTTGGCTTCAGTTGCTGAGCCACTGGAATACACAGACATGCAGAATTGAGTAGATTACGTGTATTTCTATACTTATCGATATCTACTGTCTGGGACTCTTGGATACACTTTTTATTGTATGGTGAGGCGTATTGTGCAGAAATGTCTATTAGTGCATCCTGGAGAGCAATCTCACTTTAGATTTAAAAACTCTAAAAATAATTAATGCATATTCGAAGGGAATGTTTGCATTTTGCACCCGATATTTTACTTTCAATCTTCATTATAAACAGCCACCACCATGAAACAAGTGCAATACTCCCGGATACTTCCTCGAAAACTTTCAGTTTTGTACCTGTTCATCCGGGACATTCAGGCCATTGCTTTAGCACAAGTTGTGTTCCTGGTCTTGCTAAGTGCTTCTACTATCAATGCCAAGAATGTGTTTAAAGATGAGTACAAAACTCATGTTAGTTTACAGACATGCTGTCCCCTTCAGTATCAATTTAATGAAGAGGAGGGCAGATGTGATAGTGTTAAAAATGCCGAGAATAAGGATGTTGTCAATGCATCACGAGTGTTGCAGGAGTCGTTCCCGGAAACGTTGGAGTTACCAGATTATCTTATCCCTAGAGTATATCGAAATATGACATGGGATAAAAAATTTAGGTATTATACACTACAATATACATTTAGCATAAATTCACATTTTAAAAGTTTTACTTGAACATAATATACATCAGCAACATGTTTAAAGGTTGAAAGAGCAACTGATCTCTTGTCCGAATGGAACTATTAGTATTAACGTTACCCTAAATTCATCTCAAGATGCTTCTTTGCCAACTGGGAAGCATAAACCTAGCTCGATCATCTTTACTCCCATCAACGGCTACCTCCGGCATAATTTTGATGTGTTTTACCCGGATGAGTATTGTTTTAACAAGTTCGTGAACATTTGTAGTATTTTACATGTATATAAATAAATACACTGTTTTTAAATCATGTATAACATTTACAAGTTTATTTTGAATTATAGGATAGATGAGAACGAACTTCAAATTATGGTTTGCAAACCAGACTGCTCAGAGGCAAGACCTTGTGTACCCAAGTGCTGCGACGTTGGGCAAGTGTGGGATCTTTCTGCATATCCAGATGGCCCTGCTAAATGTGCATTTGCGGGAGAAAAGCAGTGGAAACCACAGATTTATACTCACGTCAAGGATAAAAAGCCACTGAAAACTGTGAGACCTCATATTATTTACAGTCATCCCAGGCAATGGTGTGTGGAAGATTCAACAATTCATAGGCTCAAGCCGTTTCTGGATGAAAAGAAGAGACCGTAAGGGTTAAGACACACATGATATGCAATATGAAATGAGGTCCACAAACAGCCTAACAACGATTTACAAATGTTTTGCTAGGTTTCGTATTCTTCAGTCCGGAGAAGTTTGGTACAAGTTTGATAGAAGGAAATGGGAACCCTTTACAAAAGGGACGTATTGCGAGTGGAAACTATGAAGACACCATCGTTTGGGATTGTGGTCCACCTTTAATTACACCAAAAGTATGGATTTTAACATAATTGAACCCATATTGAATGAGTCTTGTAATTTGATTTATGTTGCTTTTTTAATTTGAAACATCTGAATATTGCAGACTGTTGGAACGTCACAATTGTATGGAATATCAATGGTTGTGGCTGCATTCTTTTTGCTTATCACTGTTATTGTCTACATTTTATTGTGGGATAAACAGAATGTTCATGGCTGGACCTTACTTTGTTACTTCACTTCATTGTTTTTCATGTACATCTTCTATTCAGCAGTTCACTTTACATCATTGTCATTAGATCAAGATGCTGTTTACGGAGGTGGAACCGTTTGTTATATTATTGGTGAGATCAAGGTTTATTTGAAGCCATAACGTATTATGGAATGTTAAACATTATAAAACTTATTGTTTGTCTAATTGTTTACAGGAGTCTGCGCTCACTTTTTCTTTCTATCGTCCTTCAGTTTCATGAGTGCAGTAAATTTTGATCTTTGGTGGACTTTTCGGTAATTATATAAATTACAACTCAAAATAAAATTTAAAATCATTCCTTTTGTAATGCGAAATCCCATTTCTATTCTAGAGCTCTTATGCCTACGGGAGGGAAGTCAAAAGGCATCAAGAAATTTATGGCTTACAGTTTATTCTCGCTTGGAATCCCAACTGTAATTGTAACGGTAGGGGTGACTCTGGACCGTCTTTACAGGTGCACAATCTAACAAACTTGTGTGTGTTTACTTTATCCAACTTTTCTCCCTTTAAGACTTTTGGAAATTAATTTGGAAATTCCTTACAGGGACGATCCAGATAGTGATGTAATTATTCCTGAGTATGGTAGAAGAACCTGCTATCTAGATAGACAATATGCTACCTTACCATATCTTCATGCACCCGCTGGGGTGTTGCTAACATGCAACCTTATTTTCTTCACCGTAACAGTTTACACAATGTATCAGATTCAGCAAAGCACAAAATTTGCAACGATGAGTAGCTCAAAAAACCAGAAACAGAAACAGTCGTAAGCTACATAATATGCAAAAGATTGCTATTTTCTATTTAATTCTGAGATACAATGCATATCATGGTATTTTCATTTTTGGAATGATTTTAATTAGGATGATTCTCTTCTTAAAACTATTTCTTGTGATGGGTTTACCATGGGTTTTTGAGGTAAGCTTTTGTGTAAACCTCATATCCAATGTAATTTCTTTTCTTCAAAATTAAAATTCTTTACTTTACTCGCAAAAAGGTGATCTCTTCCACAACACAACAAGGGACTGAAGTTCCAATTTACTTCAAAATACTGGACATGATCAACATTTTCCAGGCAGTTGCAATTTTCATCATTTTTGTTCTCAAGACAGACATACGGAATTCACTGGAAAGCAGATACCCTCTTTTCAGACGTAAGTTTTTGCTTTCATTGTGAAGTACCCTACAAATGCATGCAATAAGTAGATTGTGACGTACATATTTTATGTATATTTGCCGCTTGCCATATAAAAATGCAACTGGACAGAAGTAACCGAATACAGTGAGCAACACAATCCCTTCCTTCGTAATTAAATGACACATCGCTGCCCTCTGAGCGTTTCCACTTAAGCAATGAATTTAATTAGATGCTTCACGCCATGCATGAGCGTTGTTGTACGAATCCCATCCCAGCTAAAAATGCCAAAGTAGAGTTGACAAGAAATGCCATTGTATCTCCCCAAGCGACTGACGCGGCGTGAAAAGTACGGAACGTCAAATTCCTATACCTCATCATAATGACATATACATGAAATATCATCCTATCGTTTGCATCTCCAGTTGCTTTTATATTAAACACTGAAGATGTTTCTTGTAGTTGTTTATTACGACATGCTGTTCCAGCATTTTAATTAAATCAAGTTGGTTGGCATTTATTACAGTGGCTTTTTTTTCTTTTGATCCTAATGTAGGCTTTATCATGGCAATCACCATACGCCCAGAGAGAGCAGACTCAATACTTAGAAGACATCCTCGACTTCGCTTCATAATTAATCCATTAACAAGGTCAATCACAAGCACCAGATCGTTCTCCACTGCTAAGACAACACTAAGTAATGGAACAGAAGGATCTACCAGTAGTAGGGCGAATGTTTTAGGGAGAAGAGATAGTGAGTTTGAGCAATCATTTTATACGTCAACCTCGTCAGATTCAGCCCGATCCAGTCCTACGGAGAGCTTAAATGAAAAACAAAAGGCTCCTGAAGTTTTGGAACTTCGATAGGGGACAATCGCAATCAACCCGATAATCAAATATGTAAAGTATTACAGAAGTATATAATTAGAATACAAAGTTAAGTATTTTTATGAGCAAGGATTTTGAAGGATTTTGTTAAGTGAAATTGCACAAGCATAAAGCATTTGTAATTCAAAGTGTCAAAGTTTGAGTGTAACCGTGCAGTAATGCATATGCTATTAAAAACACGATGCAGATGCTAAGTTATAGATGTGTAGTGTGTATTCCTATCTGGCAGACTTCAATAGAAATAGTAAGTATATTGTTGAAATTTGATCTACCTCTGGAAAGGTATTTTGAGTGGGTGTAAAGAGACAACTATGTTTCGCGTAAAGTACTACGAATTGGTCCCTAATGGAAGGCTGCTTTTTGCCAGTAAGGAACAAGTTGGGTCTAAAATGTGATACTTTTAGTTTACTTTAATAGGTATTTCTTTAGAGTTCTGATTGTTTAACGAGTTAAAATGTGTTCATTAGTTAATTAAATGCACTCTGCACTAGCTGGTTTCGACCAACTGCTGTCAATGTATTTTCACAGTATTATTATGTTTGTAAAACCTCAGTCCATTATACTTATGAAGCTAAAAAATAAAAGTGAAATTTTGTGTTAGTAATGTATAACAGTTTTTGGTATTATATACGTGGCTACATCCGATCTGAGTTCTTTCCGTACTTCCCTTTTAACCTGATACAGTTTGTCAATGTTTGCTTTGCTTCATATAATGCGTCATTTGAAACCAACTATGTTCCAATTACAACTCGGCTTGAGCACCCTTGTCATCCTGTTCTCATAAAATATTCGAAATATTGGTCATTTCTTGTTGTAAAGTAATATTTCACAATACAGCTTTTCCATGAAGGCACTGTTGTAATAATAAGTTTATTATCCACAAAATGGCCGTGTGGGTTATTTAATGGATCCATTAACAGTAGGTATGTATTTGACCACCGGCAACAATTTGCCAGATGCCAAAGTAAAGCTAAAATGACAAGCTAAACCTACACTGATATACATAATATCATCATATTAGCCGTCTTGTCGTTAGTTTTTAGATGGTAGATGAAATCACATTTGACGAGATCATGTTTGTATAACTTTCTGCTGTTTTAACACTAGGCTAATTTACGTTTGCTTTTGAAATATTAGTGCCCGTGGCCAGCGATAGACGTGTATGTTACTTACTGAATGAAGCCACTGTTTGTTTTGCAATTTCCGTTAAAATTATGGTGTGAGTAGCAAGTTGAGTGTCATTCTGAGCTTCGGTGCCATATTATACAGATGCATATATAGTTTCCTTTGCTTGGTTTAACATTTATCACATCGTCTGAACCGAATACAAGTTTTTAAATAGATAGGTACACCACCAATTTTTACGATGGTTCTGCCTAGTTTGCTTTTATATCAATAAACAAAACCAATATTCGCTAGAAATCACAATTTACAAATAAGGTTACCTTTGCACGGCAGGTCCATCCGTCAAATCAATCCATCCTTCATATGTTAGTTTTTCAACATGAATAGTTTTTTTTAAATGCATTTTCATAACTTTGCAAAAATTGGCACGACTGCAATGTGGTCATTTTAATCAATCAGTATCATTATGCTTGTGTTAGCTACATCGCGCTGTGTGTTCAAGGATTTCATGCATACACTTAACGTGTCGGGTCATTTACATTTTACAAATTAGCCATCAAAAAACCAGTAACGTAAGTTATCATCTATAGTTTGGCACTACGTTTTGCAGAACTTTTGTTTATACAGGCTATATAAAATCTTATATCCTCGGATAGTATTACTTTACTAACTTTGCTAAATGCGATAATCGTGAATAGAATTTATGGGTTTTGCAAAAAGCATTTTACAATTTTATATATACACAACAAAACAATTTTCACAACTGTTTAACTCATTTACAGCTTGCCTGTTCTGTTGGTTTATAAGGTCTGGCTTAAACTGTCAATAAAAAACAAACTTTAAGGGATTGAATCTGGAAAATTGCATATGAACTGGCTGATGGCTGTTGGACGTATACCAGACCGGTTGTTATCGTGGATAATTTTATGGTTAACTGTAATTAGCCTGTATCCTATTATTGTCTTGTGTCTGGAGGTAAATCATAGTAAATCTCAGACGGATTCAAAACTAGTTTTGAGGAACTGTTGCCTTCCTGTTGACAACTCAAGTGATATTAGTTCAGAAGCAAACTGTACTGAGAAACTTGCTGTAAATTGGGGTATTCTAAAGAAATTCCGGGTGCCAAGAAATAACCTAACGGGACTCAGTGATGTGAATAGAAATATTAGGTAGCTTCAGTATATACTGGTTTTAAATCAACTTGAGCTCAGTTAATTAAATTATTTCGTGTTATTTTGTTTGTATGCAGTTCTATTGATAAGTTGGAATGCGAAAGTTCACTTGAATTTACTATTCCAGCAGCTTCATTAAAGCAAGGGGAAGACAATCCTGTACAAGGATTTTTTACTTTCTTTTCTAATAATGGCCATTTCCAATACAATGAACAAGTTTATTCTTCAGACGAGTACTGTATTCAACGGTAAGTATACCTAGATCGAAATACTTTTCGGAGATTTAGTTTACAAATTAGCTAAAAGCTGTCAACGCTGTATCAAAATTGTGTCATGTGATGAGTCTATTCCCTCATAAATTCTTTATTCTCCGGAGATAGCATTAATTCAAGAGCAAATATTTGTTATGCTTTCAATAGAATCACTCCAGAAGCAATAAGTGTCCTGGCATGCGACCAGACAGCTTTCTGCTTGGACATCAATAACACTCATCGGATACCATGTCTCCGTCGTTGCTGTAATTATGGTGAATTATGGGATATTTCTGGCCCAAGACTACGTTGTACGGATTCTGGAGCATTCAAATGGACGCCTAAATTACATAAGGACATTTACTCACGAGTCCCTTATACTTCCAGACAGGAGAAAATTGTTGTTCTTTCAACACATCCTAGAGAATTGTTGAAGAAAGGATGCAAGCTTGTCAATCACAGCTTCCAGAGTCCATCGCCCGAACTTCATCACCCGGGAAGTAAAGTGAAAGTCGGGAAAAGGCCGTAGGTTCCATTAAACCGACAACCTAATAGTATATTTATATCATGATTGCTTTAATTTGTAAACTAAAATATTTCTCAAAAGGTTTCGGGTTTTGAAAGATGGGACTGTTTGGATGAAGCTTCGAAAGCGTGAATGGGTCAAACTGGACTCTGAGCAGTACTGCATAGATGGATTCCAAAACGGAACAGGAAATTACTCGGGGAATAATGAGAATTCTTTGCTTTTCGAATGCAAGGCGTTTGAAACAAAGGAAAACCTTGAAAATAAGGAGGTGAACATATTATACTTAAATCATAAAAAAGAAGGGCCAAAGTCTTCATCAATTTAATTCTACCAATGTCTTAATCCAATAATAGACCATAAATCATTTTTGTTTTCCTATTGACGTTAAATTTTTCAGCTCCAAAGAAAGTTTTCCCTGACATTTGGAGTCATTCTCATGATCTGTCTGTGCTTTCTCATGTTGACCACAATTGTCTACATTCTCCTCTGGTCAAAGCACAATTACCATGGGTGGACTGTGTTTTCCTATATCGTGGCACTGGATCTGACATACCTCATGTTAGGCGTTAGTCATTTTGCAAGTTTAACCATGGTCCGGAAGACAAACGATAGGTCAGGAATTTGGAGTGCTTGTGGTGTTATTGGTAAGCCTACAGCTTATACCAATTTTTTTCTCGTTTGCTCACTCACTTGCATGTCTGATTGGTATTCAAAACTGATAGTCCAGAAATAACAGAGACAAGAATATTTCACAAGCCTTAATGAAATTCTTACCCCACAAGATATGAAGTCAGCAGACATCTTCTTTCATTGAAAATGTTTTTGCGAAGCCATACTCTTTCCACTTGTATGCACTTCGCCCATATTGTTTCTTTTTCATTTATTCAGGTGTCCTATGTCACTTCGCCTTTCTCTCTGCATTTTCCTGGTCCACAGTTCTCAATTTTGATCTGTGGTGCACATTCCGCAGTCTCAAGCCTGCAAGCGGAAACAAGTCAAGTGGGCTCAAGAAGTTTTTCATCTATAGTGTATTTGCTTTCCTCGTGCCCACTTCAGTTGTGTCTGTAGGTGTTGTACTGGATATAATGTACAGGTCAGGATATGGTTTTATATACATTTACACATGTGCATAAGGTAAAAGCTCTTTGTTCCTATTCAATGGCTTTCTCGGAGAAATGAATACTGGCTAATAAAATAGAGTGGTAGTAAGGAAACGAATTCACAGTTTTGTGATCATCTCATCTTATCCATCACTTCACATTCCCCATCCGTTCACCTACCCTCTTGTTATTTCTTTTCTTTAGGCATGACGTATTCAGTGATATAATTACACCGGAATATGGAAGAATTATGTGCTATGTGGAACCAAGATATGCTCGCTTCTACTTTGTGGTGCTTCCGATGGCAGTATTACTTGGAATTAACCTATTTCTCTTTTGTAACACGACTTATGCCGTATACAAACTGAAAAAGTCTACACAGTTTGCTTCTGCTAGTTCTACAAAGAAAGAAGCTAGTAACCAGACGTATGTACATTTAAAACCTTACATACATAATATGACTATATTTACTAGTTCTTGCTTTCTGTACAACAAATCCGGCTTATGTAAATCTTTGACATCATGTATGATAACTCTTCTCGTTTCTCACAGATTTCGTCTTATCTTAAAATTGCTGCTGATCAATGGAATAATCTGGATCTTTGAAATCGTATCATGGTACATACAGAAGGACTATGAAGCAGTGGGCATATTTTCCTTTGTCGTAAATGTAGTGAATGTCATGCAAGCTGTGGCCATTTTCTTCCTTTTTGTGTTCAAGAACGATATTTTGGACTCTCTAAAAAGGATGTATCCTTGTCTGGAAGGTGTATTAAATTAAAACTTAATTCTCAGAATTAATCGAGCCAGGACTAGCTTACACCATCTATTTTACTTGCTTAATTGTCATTATAGGTATCGTTGACTTTACTTTTAAGTTAAAAAATCTTGGACGAGACTCACAGACGAGTGAAAACACTAGAGAAAGTACCGCTGCGAGTTGTGAACAAAATAGTTCAAAAGCAAACACAAATATCCAGATGTCCCAACTTTGAATGCTTATATAGAAAATCATAACAAGAAGCACAATCACAGGGCAGCTACATAGATAATTACAATTATTTATTTACTATTTTGTTATAAAAACCCTTGTACAATGCGTATTATGGTACTCCTTGAAAACAAATACACACAAGTCATGATAACGTATCATAATTCTGAATAACTGAATTTCCCTAACATCATAATTCATTTTACCTGAATTCTCTTTACATCATAACTACTTTTACCTGAATTCTCCTTACATCATAACTCATTTTACCTGAATTCTCTTTACATCATAACCAATTTTACATAGATATTCTTTATATCATAATTCCTTTAAGCTAACTTTCCTTTACAATAACTTGTAACTTCCTTGTAACTGATTTC
>JAHZNG010001367.1:0-13031 GCA_027744375.1 Orchesellides sinensis | reverse complement strand
ATTGACACCTGGGAATTCAACACAACAAAAGGAAAATTAAACTAATGAATACGAGTTTTATAACTTAAGACTGTAAAAATGTTCTAAATCTGCAAATACCTCATTGGACTTTCTTCGCTTGGCAATAACACCAGATGTACAAGGTTAAAAATTAGTCTATTCTATACCAAGCAAAACAGGATTTCCGCCGTTTATCACAACGCCGCCGTACTTTATGTATACTTCTGACTCCTGACATGCAAATAGGCATACCTCATCAATAAATAAGACACCAGGTGCGATTTCAGCTTTCCCTTCCTCCCTCCACTCAGCCACCTTTGCATTAATTTGTTCCCTAACTTCAGCTTTGATTTCACCAGTGTCTCCAGAAAACAAAGCTAAAAAGCCCTGCGTTCTAGAGTTGATAACATCAATTTCATGAAGCGTAACTGTGTGAACAACTTCTTTCCGCTTCTGTAATTCACCTTCTGGACACTGAACAAACCTATGAAAGAATGAAACACGTTGCGTTACTGACTGACTAAACGCCACTAACCAGTTTAAAAAATAAGTCATTTAAATCCTTGAAACTATCTACCTTGTCTGTGCGCCAGTAGCATCATAATCTCTCGCACGTGCAAAGGAACGACCAAGCCTTGAAACTTTTCCAGTTGCTTTATCAATTGTAATGACGTCTCCAGATTGGATCTACAAAAACCAACCAATTTTTTAATTATTATCATATAAAATTATTCGTTTCTGATTTTACGAAAATAGTATGTATGCATGCAATCCTACCTTTTCTTTCATAATCGCATCAATCATTTTCTGTCCCAAGTCATACACGGTCTCCATTTCTGTAGTCTTTAACGTTAACTTTCCAACCTTTTGGCCAGATGTAGGGTTATCAACCAATATCTCAACCACTTCTCCCTCAATGATTTCAGTCTCTTCCCTAAAAAATTACATTATTATTACACCAACCAAAACTCATAATTATAATATACCTCCTGTTACCTATAAAATAATATTAATCCACTTACTTAATCCTCACACCAATAGACTTTCTGATAGACTGAGTCAACGCTTCTGTTTTACTCATTTCCAACGAGTAAATTTCTGACGCTGACATATTCGTAAATGGCGTATCTTGCCCTAACGCCCTTGACATCCCCATTGCAATGGCAGTTTTCCCAGTTCCAGGTTGTCCAGCAAGCAGCATAGCACGTCCAGCAATCTTACCCTCCTTGATCATTTCCAAAACAACACCTGCTGCCCTTCGTGCTTGCAGCTGCCCCACCATCCCTTGCGAAGTCTAAAATTCCATAATTTTCTACAAACTGCCTTTTTTACCCACTTAACAAGCTTACTAGTTTCACATTATCAATGAATACCTGTCTCGGCTCCAAAGAGTCATCTAGACCCAGGCCCCGAATATGAGAATGAGCTCCAATACGCTCCAGGTATGTCACCTCCCGACCCTCTGGAATTGCAACTGAATCCTACAAACAACAATTATAAACAAGTCATCAATCATCCTGCAACAAGCTAAAAGCATTCAAAAATTATTAATCTTACTCACCGCCATTTCCCCAATTTTTTAAAATCCTCCTGGTGTCTGGTTAAAACCTCGATGTACACTTTTAATCAACTATTTTCTATTTAAATCACAACTAAAATTTCGAAAAATACAGAACAAGCTTTTCAACTTTCAACTAAACTGATTTATCCTAACTGTTTTATCAATATTAATATAACATTTGTTAATTCAATAAACAGGTGACACGACAGCTGATCTGATCTGCACTCTGGAAATGGAAATATGAATTGAACTTTGAAACGAAATACTCTGGCGTTATTTCGATTTTGAAGATTTGCTTGATCAATGCACAAATACACAAAACACGACTCTCACAAGCTCCCGTACCGCAAATCAAATATTACTTTACCGCTTGGGGCACTCTGAGAATATGAAATGTGTTGATATTTACGTATTTACAAAAGTGAACAAAGGCCGTATAATGGCAATAGGCAATGTAAGTAAACTTACATGGAAAAATACACAAAGGAAGCCCTTTGGGTGCATTTACCTAAAAGCACTACTAAAGGTAGCGTCATTTTTAGTAAATGCACTTGGGTTAGTTGGCTTATCGGAAGCGTTATCATTGGATTATCAGTTTGGAATGAGTGATAATGTGAATGTAAATAGTTTTGCTATGTTGGAGGCTGTTTTATTCATTTCATTTGTGAATTTTGATAATATGGAAGGTAGGTTATGGATTATTTTGGGCGATTACTGTTGTTATTCCCAGATTTCTTGGGTGGAGGAGGAACATAGTTTCGAAGATGCATTCGGATTTCCTCCGGAATCACAGGAAACTCTCCGTATGGAGTAATCTCCAGTTTTTCAAACTCCCCGTCATCTCCTCTGAAAATGAAAAATAATATTTGTACAGTAATTTTATGGGTGGTATGATAGGAGGTAATTATGTACATGTAGATTGTGATATACCGATAAGACAAGCCGATAACTGCAGGCTTAAAAACACTAGCTGTTTTTGGAGTATATCCATATCCCCCTATTGTCATGTCCCCGGGGGGTTTTGGAGGTGATGGTTCTCGCTCTTTTGATTTTCCTTTCTTATCTGCTGACCTTCCTCTTGATCTGGACTTGTCTTCTTTTTTCTTGTCAGCACCTTCCTTCTTGGGTTTTTCTTTATCTTCCATTTCCTCCTCTTTCTTGCCAAGCATGTTGAATAGTGTGATGTCTTCGGGGAATTGCCGTAAAATGGTGGCAACTTGAATCTTCAACTCTTTCACGGTTTGCAGCTCATGGGTTTCTAAGCATAACGTCATATTCTTTCGTCGGACGTATACAAACATATTCTGAAGGGTACAATGAAGAGACAAAAAGACAATTAAGATCAAGTAATACAATGTGAAGATTAGTTTTTAGAGGGGATTGGGCTTGATTGTATCCAAATTTTCGTACCAGCTCTGGTGGAGGTTGAGGCTCCTCCTCCACTACCTTCTTTTGCTTCTTCTTGCTCTTCCCTTTCTTTCCTTTACTACGCTTTCCCTTCTTCTTTGACTTGCCCATTTTTATTTACTAATTACCCAGCTATGTTAAGTAATATTGAATGTAAATTAAAAGTTGAGGTGAATTGATATACCTGTCTATGATCGTACTTACTTTTTTTAAACTCTGGATTTTTTCGAATCGGATAAGAACAAAGTGCAACTCATAAATTCATTATCATTTTCCATACATTATGCAGAAAGGACAGAGTATCCATAGGAAAGGTTCGACAAAGCTACCTCTGCTCTGGAACTTGGAGTACCAAGGGGGGTATTAGCTTTGCAATAGAATTTTAAAAACGTATAGGTCCTCGACATCATTCTCATGCGATTCTCATGCTTAAATGTTTTGTCCAACGTGGGGTAACTACCATCGGTACCATCATTATGAATGGCTCTAACAAATTTAGATCCTAACTTTTTAATATAAAACTGTCTTGTACATAAATTATAGCTTATGTATCATTTCATGACAAACTTTGGACTAGGGAACGTTTTCAATGTACCTATAAAACCTTTTAATTTCCTTGTATTATTATTAAGCCTTCCGCTTTTCAGTTCTTGGTCATTTCTGATTTAAATCGTTGTTATTAAGTTGAATTAAATCCAATTTTATCCAATTACTTTTCCCTTCTCCCCCTCGTCTTAATTTTGCATACGTATGTATTTACGTTGCAGCACGCTCGTAAAAATTATTATACGCAAAGCCAAGGTGCCCCCATGATTGCTTGAAGAATAGTCGATGATGATTATGATTACCTATACAAATTAGTTAATTGATAACATACCACAGTGATCGTTTGCTTGTGGCGTCGCACCAGTGAACTGCCATGCATAGATAATTTTTGTTTATCCATGTGCCCACAGTATCACTTCGCACGTGTTTTTCCTAAAGAATGTGCGTACTTGCATAACGATGCATTCCAACAACCCCTTCCTCTAAATGTGGAAAAATTGTTGATATTAGTATTTTCAATGGAAAAATCATGGTACAGAATAATATAACAAAACAGAAGTCCATTAGATGCCAAATAATTTGCAGTTATGATCTTTTGCATAGATAATTTTTGTTTATCCATGTGCCCACAGTATCACTTCGCACGTGTTTTTCCTAAAGAATGTGCGTACTTGCAAAACGATGCATTCCAACAATTCCTTCCTCTAAATGTGGAAAAATTGTTGATATTAGTGTTTTCAATGGAAAAATCATGGTACAGAATAATATAACAAAACAGAAGTCCATTAGATGCCAAATAATTTGCAGTTATGATCTTTTATATCCTTTTCCCATAATTAAACCAGCTGCCAACCAGCTTTGAATAATTTTTAAAATTTAAGTAATGCAACCCCATAAGCTTTTCACAAAGACGGCAAAAACTTCAAATATTTTCTGGTAGGCATTTTAAACATTTTAAAATTTTATCCTACTACTTAAGATTCTGCATGTATGTACACATCATGTGGGTACAAACACAATGAATTATGGTCAGCTACAAAAGAACACACGTAAAGTATCAGTGAAATAAATTACAAAAAATAAGTTCTAACTTTATGAAAATTCAAGCGTTTGAATAAACGATTTACGTACTTTTGTTTTTGTGCGTTCTGAATCACGAAGCTCTTGATTGCATCATCATCAATACCTGAAAGCACATTCATATAATGCATGAAATACATATGTCCTGAGTGCTAAGAGATGTCTCTTTTTTATACTACCACCCCCTATAGTCCTTATGACTGCAAGGCTTTGTATTTTACATGCACGCATTATATTGTGATTGGTTTTTTATTTTTTGAACATTACACTTTACGTCGCGTACATAACATGCGTTATGATTTTGTTTACGTTTGAAATCGACAGTAACATGTCGATCTGTACAATTGGGTCATACTAATCATGTATAGTACTACCATATATGCGTTGTTTTACACCTCGAAACTTTAAAAACAATGTAAAAATCTAGCTGCAACATTTATGTATATACAAGAAAGTGAAATGATAGCGTGAATATTTTTACTGTAAGTTTTACTTAAAAACAATCATGCGTAAAGTTTTTACTTCATTCAAAGAAATATTTCATGTAATATCACGTTTCATGTATTTCTTCACTTAAAATCTAGTTTTAAAAAATCTGAGGCAATTATATCGTTTGAATACCTACAAACTGGGATAAATTCATAAGCATTAAAATGAAAAAAGTAATCCAAACGTACTGCAATATATCGAATCATATTGCAGTTGCACCTCGGCAAAATGAAGGAACGGAAATAGAACAAATGTACATTCAATTAGGTATTTTTGCGATTGCCAATTAAGCATTGCTGACTTATTGATAAAATCAACATCTTAAGCTAGTTCCCTTTTCTGAGGAAATTCCTAGTCTACTGCTCTAGAAGCATGAAGTAACGCAATGTTCTCAGCATATATCGTTAATCAACCCAAATTGACAGCAACGATACAAAAAATACACCAACTGAAGACTAAGCAAAAGAGTACTGTATGAAGTAAGGCTCATCAGAACAGATAAGAAGATTTAACTAATTAAATTTTTGTAGCATGTTGAACTAATAATTAATACCTAGGTTGACTTGTTACAAAAGCCGAACAACTATGCTCGATGTTCAAACATGGATTACTCATGAAAACATTAGCTTCAAACTACTAATATTTTTTAATATGCAACTTGCCTACAGCAGTTAACACAGCTAATTTACCATAAATACGGATTTTTTTTGCAGAAAAAAACTTAACGCACTTTATAATAGCGTAAATAATGATCTTGTACACCCCCCATCAATTGCCAGCCAGACGTCACGATTTACAACTATGTAACTTGTAACATCAATACACTGATTATATATAATCGTTATACGTTTGAGCATGATGCAGGTTAGCAGACAAAATATAAATGTGTAATAATATGTAACAATGATGGTCGCCATAATTGTTGCGTAATGTTCTTAAGAATTATGATCCTACTTCCCAAGCCTTACTGAGCTGTACACGCGTTCATTACCGCGTCTCATGTCATAATGTACATAACACATTCCTTGCATTTTTATAATGTACATATGTGAGTCTGTAAAAATGAGTGTTTGTGTACATCTACTACCTCTTGCCCTTAGCAGCCCCAACATAACAATGAGAAAAATCTTTCGAAAATTAAGGTAAGAACGTAGTACCTTCATGTATGTATCTTTCGCTTAAGATGTGTTTTGTATTGGAGCATGACACGAAATGCTTAATCTTCAGGTATACAAATGCATGGAAATACGAATGCATATTCTTGTTGATTACCTGACCTGGTCACTATATCTTACTTGCTAACATGAATGACTGTCAAAATCATAATAAAGCTATTTTTTTATGGTTATCAGATTATTTCATACATTCCCTCAGTCCTACGATGGGGAGACTTCCTGCAACACGCCAAAAGGTGCTTGTGTTTTGTTACGTGCTGAAATAAATGTATTCCACAGATTTTCTATAGCAAATGAAAATCTTATCATGAAGTTACCATTCTACAGTGTAGTGTGTTGGCAGGTATTGTATTGTGCAATCAGATTTCAAAATTTAAACCCTCGTAATACTAAGTTTAGGTTGTTGTCAAATCATTTACATAAATTCATTTCTTAAAATACTCATTAGATTCTGTTCACTCTGCTGAGCTATTCAGACTGCTGCAACTTTGGACCTGGAAATCTAGGGTTGTTAAATTTCGGTATGAACACTTTTTGACGGTTTTTGGGCAGCATAAGTATTATTATTATGTATCAAAATGTCAAATTTCATGAGATCTCATCTTGAATAGGAACGGGAAATTTTGGAATCCTCAACTTTGGTTTTGGCAATGCAGGCATAGGAAACAAAGGTATGAAAAGATACTTATTGACAGTAATTTATTAAATGTTCATGTAAAATCAAAGGATTATTGAGATAACTTTTTGTGTATTTACTTCTCTAAGGATTTTTAAACGCTGGTGCTTTGAGCACTGGTTTTGCTCAAGTGGGTGTTAGGAACATAGGAGCTTTAAATGTTGTCCCCATTCCTAACACAATCAGCGTATTCAACGTTCCACTTGCGCCTAACCTCACACCTCCAATCGGCAGAAAAAGGAGGAGACGCTCGACGCTAAAATACCAAGAGGGGAAGTTCCCTTGGCTGAAGAGCATAACTAGAACAGAAACGAAGAGCAATAAAATGGAAAATACCAAGTAAAATACATTTGAAATTTTGTACATTTCTGTAATAACCAAAGCTATTATTATGATAGAGTAGGAATATTTTGTGGGTTGTGACTTCTTTAAAGATTTCTTCCTTGTCCAGTTACTTTTTTACTTGTTAGTGTTACCGTTACCACAATACAGTATACATACATTGGTACTAATATTATTTGAATCATGTATTTTGTTGTAGTTTTTATTTTTTCGCATTCAACCTATATGCATAAATTGTTTTCCAGAATAGCTTATTAAACGTCTAGTCAATTTAAATTCTAGATGTGTACCACAAGATAATATATTCATTGAATAGTAAAAAAGATACATCAAAACAAGTAAAAGTTTGAAAACTTCCTATTTTTTAAAATGCATGCATGAATGAGTGTATATATTGAGAAAATGATCGACAATGCTAATGAAGATGGAAAGACAAGTTCTCAAGTTTTTTCGATTGACCTCAATATACTTTGAGTTTATTCTTTCAACACAAATCGACACTCTGTATAGTCTGATTCGTTTGCAATTTTATCTGACAGAATTTGGAGTTTTGACAGATGAATGCGAATAGTTGGCTAAATTGGTGAACGTAAGGTAAACCACAGACTTGGTCATTTTATATTTTTGCTATAAACCTTGCAATCTAGTACGATAACCTTTTACATACATCGTAATTTATACAAGAAATGTGCGAAATTCCAAACAAGTATGTACATAATATGTTATTAGTTTAATCCTTTTATCCATTTATCTTGTCACTGCAGCCATACAGATGTTCATATTCATACAGTGATGCAAATACATCCGCTTATGATATGATCCGGCCGGGATTACTATGTTTTATGCAATATGCAAAGGTTTATGTTTTTCACATGAATAGGCAAAGTATTTTTTCACGCTGCGCTGTTAGCATTTTTATTTCAACATTATACCCATGGTAGACACAGCATGTTGTCTGTCATTTTTGCATGCACAGTGAGGCTGAAATGCAAGTTTCAACTCAATTCGGTGTGATATTTTGCAGAAGACTGCAAGATGACCTTGAACATGAAATGGTGTGTAGGCGAGAAAAAAAACTCTGAAAACGGAATGACTAACAGATGTCTTTTAGGATGTTGTAAAAGCGTCTGTAAATTACATCAACAAACATGATGTGGTGATGTTTTGTGTATAAAATCTTCATAGATGATGAAATAACTTCCAATCTCTAATATTATGTATGTGTTTGCATTATGGAGTGAAAAACTGTGTACATATATGTTTGTATTTATACATTGCATACATTCCTTTAAAAAATAAACACGCTTAAAGTCATGTCTCAAAATGAATGTCAGATATAAAAAAATATACATATGCACATAACACCATTTTATCTTACTGAGTGGGGACTCTCTTTTTCCGTTCATGGTCACTCAACCACTCTAATACCTGAGTTTATTCAATACAGATTGCTTTGTCTTTCGTTCCAAACAATTCTTGATAGTTACAAATACATTTAGCAACAATGCTGGAAACATTACTTCTTATTCTAGTTACTGGAATTGCCGGTTTAGTGGCCTTCCTTGTAATATATGCAAGGTGGCATTACGGATCCTTAGAGAAATTGGGCATTCCAGTGGAAAAACCGCA
Source organism: Orchesellides sinensis (assembly GCA_027744375.1). Classification (NCBI taxonomy): domain Eukaryota; kingdom Metazoa; phylum Arthropoda; class Collembola; order Entomobryomorpha; family Orchesellidae; genus Orchesellides; species Orchesellides sinensis. Next base: position 4,126 of record JAHZNG010001367.1, on the reverse strand, counting down.
TTTTCTTTTAGGAAGTGATCCTAACGGGCACAATGAAGTTTTTACTGATAAAGATGTGGAGCGTTTCCGTAAGTATGGTCCTGTGTTCGGGGTAAGTTTATCAAGACATACGAAGTTAGCCCAAACAGTTTCAAAAATGCATTCATGACTGATCAAATTTACTTAGGTGTATGAAGGAAGATCGCCAAGGGTGTTTGTCCTTGACCCAGATATGCTCCGCCAAATCATGGTGAGGGATTTTGACCACTTCTATGATCGCACCGTGCCAAACTGGGGTCATGAAATTTTTGATAACCTTTTGGACTTTTTACCTGGTACAATCTCATACACGCAAATGTCGTTAATTAATTGAATTGTACACTTTGGAACTATTAAGTCTACAGTCTACGAATCTTCATTCTATTTACGAATTTTAAATTTGCCAGGTGAGAAGTGGAAAACAATTAGAGCAGCACTTACTCCCATGTTTACTGCGTCCAGAATTCGTCAAGGTGGGAAGAACTTTGTGGATATTACTGAGAAATACAAAAAGGAACTTATAAAGAATTTTGAGGGTGAAGCCATGAAATTCGAGATGAAAGAGTATGCTTGAGTTTTGTTTACTGCTTATCTACATATTACATATTCTTGCAAGTCTTTAAATCTTTAAAAGTGTATAGGTAACTTCCTAAAAGAAATACTTTAATGATGTATTTCTAGATTCATAACACAAGTTTTTGTCGAATTCTCGAGTGACTACTTTCTTTCCATAAAACTCGCTGGAGAAGGAAATATCAAAGATAATTACATTTACAAAATGGTTTTGGAATCAGTTGACGAAGGAGCAGAGGCATCTTTTATTTTCACAATTATAAGTACGTAATGAGTTGAAATGAGCAATGGTTTAGACATAAATATTCGTAGAATGGAATTTTCACCTAAAAATACTAAATTCTTTTTTGACAGCGGTTTTCCCTTTCCTTACGAAGCTGTTGCCTTTCTTTAGTAGCAAGGAAGGGATAAGAAAGTTCGTAGCAACACTTGATGAAGTGATTAAAGCTCGAAAAGCAGCAAAGATGGAGACAGCAGGCGGGAAGGACTTTATTGACGTGATGATAACCATGCTTGACAGCTTGGACACTCCTGAATACAAACGGTTGGGGATTGATAAGGTTGCTGTGCAAGCGCAGGCTTTTGAAATGTTTATCGCTGGCTACGACTCAATCATAGGGACACTTGCTGTACTCTCCTACTACCTTGCCAAGAACCCGGAAATCCAAGACAAGGTGTTGGAGGAGCTTGATGATTCTTTAGGGCCGAGTAATAAAGATGGCCTGGCAGAGTTGCCTTATCTCACGGCATGCATCAAAGAAGCAATTAGATTACACCCTAGCTTTCATCACTTGGAGCGTCTCTGTATGAAAGAATGGTCCTATAACGAAAATGGAATGAATTTGACAATTCCAAAAGGCATGAGTGTAATCATCCCGGCATGGGCAACTAATCGGAACCCAGACATTTTTAAGAATCCCGAAGAATTTCGTCCGGAGAGGTACTACAAATCTAGCGAAGGAGGCGAAGTGGACAGTGAGTATTACATTGAGCATGACGTCAAAGCTCAGTACTCAATGAATAGCTTTGGACACGGCCCAAGGAATTGTCCAGGGTCAAGGATGGGTATTGAAATGGTGAAAGCTGGAATAATAACAATGCTTAAGGATTTTAAGTTTGAGTCCAGGGATGATACAGTGTGTCAAATTATGACAGGTATGCCAATGATTGGTAGGTACAATCCTATTTATGTGGATATTGTTAGAAGGAGTCCAGCTGCTGAACAATGATCTATAATACGCATTTTAATGATTGCTATTCATTTGCTTACACGTTAAATGTATTCATTTTTTGTCAAATGGATTCCTTACAAAATATCAAATTAGCAAAAGTAAAAACCTACTTTAAAAGATAAGTGAATAGGTATGCATTCTACGTCAAAATAACATATTAATAAAAGCCATCCAGGTACTTGTAAATCTGGAATGAATAGATTTGTACAAGTGTAATATGTACTTCTGCCCTTCGATTACGTTGTTAGTATACTTTTGTTTCCTGATATTGCCGTATGAAATCCACATACGATGATATACGTGTACAGAAACTGGGTACATTGGGCCGTCCACAACCTGATTATAACAAATAAAAGTATTAAATAACATTCCTCAAAAAAGGAATTTTTCAATTACATTCCTTTCCGCTTTTACCGATTCCAAAAGATATTAGTCCTGTTAAAACAACGTTGTTGTTCTCATCTATAGTTATAAGAGGTCCTCCCTCATCCCCAGTACATGTGTCAACTGGTGTTCCTGCGTTTGGGGAGGATATGCAAATCATTGAATCTTCTACAGTAACTCCTGAACCAATCAACAATTGACAGTCCTCATTTTGAACTATTTTTACTAAAGCCTTTTGTAATACATCTTGAATTTTTAAAGCTTCCTCCGATTTTGTACCCCAGCCCGAAATTATTCCGTATTCTATAAAATCATATAATTGTATTGGCATACCATTGCATTAGTATTACACACTATTTTTAACGTATTTAGTATAAACGGATGCATATCCATATTATCCGTTCAAACATACCTGGAGAAATAGGTTCTGCATCTTGTTGATAAGGAATAGGTGAAACGAATTCCGTCCAACGGAATGCGGTTCTCGTCTTTAGCACAGCAATATCATTTGAGAATTCTGTAGCACCTTCAAAACCAGGATGAATGTGAATGCTAGAAATCTGAACGATTTGTTTCGACTCGTCTTCGCTCAAACTCAAATTATGTCTTCCAGCAGCAATCGAATTCAGGTAAGGTGCAACTAGGTCTGCACACCTTGCAGTTGTTAGGACTGTGTATGCATCTATGAGTACCCCTCCACATAAATGACCACTGGAAATACCACCCAAGATACTTACCTGCCAAGGAAATTCATGTGGAGTTGCTGAGCGAAATTAATATATCAAAAACATAGACATCTGTACATAAAAATATTCCAGAGAATGGAATAAGACATTGAACTAAACTACATAATTATAGTACCTTCACTCCCTCCAACAATAAAAGTTCCAGATTTGCCTTGGCCATTTTCAATTAAAAGTGGAACCGATTGCGTCAATCTGAAATGATTACCTTTTACAAAAACAAATTAGTTATACTAATGTTCTTCGGGTTAGACCGGTTTAGAAAGTTAGTACGATCCTTACTATTCCCAATATATGTATATACCTGAAATAATCCCTATTATGCTAATACTCCTCAAGAAGATGACCTTTCTTAGCAAAATAGAGTTCATTTTATTGCAAATGTTTGTAACTCCGTGTAAACAACACTTTTTGTTGATGCAAACATAAATACTACTGCGGTGTTCTGTACAATTTTAAATTGAACTGCCTTGTTTATCTTCACCATATAGCATCTGAAAAACATTCTTTATTGATCTCTCTTGCCAACTTTTATGAAGTCAGGTAGTGACAGAAAAAACACGGAACTTAATGGTGAAGTAACTACAACCGAGTTATTATTACCAAGTTTCAATGCTATAAATAATTGTTATCTTTAAAACCTCATAATTCATCGATAACTTTACGTGTCATTTTACCCGCTGAAAGAACAATACGTCTGCGTATTAAGCGTATGAAGATAATAAATAATGGTGTCAAATGTTTTACTGCAAAATTAAACAATGGGAATTTGGTAAGTAACACAGCCTATTACAATATGTGTGTATGTCCGTAAATACAATAACGAAAGGATCCAAAATTAATGCATAATTGCCATCAACAGTAATTTTTACATGTATATTTTATTGCATGTTGCACATTTTATAAACAACAATAGTTATGGTACAAAATATATTTATATAAAGGCATATTGATTACTGAACTATATTTCTTCATGTCTGAAGAGCATACCTTTGTCATGTATCAAGTAATAACCTCAAGTTATCAATAGTAAATTGCTGGAAGATTGATTGAGAGTACCAAAAATTATACTAGCTTACACGATAAGTAACAAATAAATCTTAATGTCTTACATAAATATATTTTGTACCATAACTATTGTTGTTTATAAAATGTGCAACATGCAATAAAATATAC
>JAHZNG010001366.1:0-14251 GCA_027744375.1 Orchesellides sinensis | reverse complement strand
AGGTGGAAGGCTTGATCTGGATATGTTTGCAGAATCCCCAGTGAATGTGGCTGGTAAAAATCAGGAAGGTAATTTGATTAAATTTGTTGATTAGTGACTATCCAATTGTTTGCAAAGGGGGAAGGGTAGTGAATTAAGTGAATGAAAGGTTGAATTTGTGTGTTATTAGAAACTAGAGGGACACTGAAGGATTGGAATCGAGACGAGAAGGACACCGTTCCCAATCCCACTGCTGAGGAAAGTCCATATTCTCCAAGTAATCCGCTGGATGTAGATGACTGGCAAAGGAATGACAATGGAGGGTGTGAAGGTGCTGAGAATGTTATGGAGGGGTTTGGAAAGGAAGGGGATGAGGACGAGGAGAATGGGGATCAGGAACAGGAAGTTAAGTTTCAGATCAACCCTATATCCTCCTTCCTCTGCAATAAGGCTGAATTACAAAAGCTGGTTTGTGAAATGGTCTTGAATGATAACAAAGATAGTAATACTTTGGGTGCAAAGAGTTCTGAACACTGGTATGACAGTCGGAACAGTGCATGTGAAAGTTTTGCTAACGCTGATATGTTTGAGGATGACGATGATAGACCTTATTTTCCTGGTATTGATTTGGAAATATCTTTGAATGATGAAAAGGATGAGGGGGTTGCTGAGGACGAAGTCAGCAAAGCTGGAGTTACTGAGTGGATGAAGGACAGCTGTGGAGGCAGTGAGGAAGGAGTGGACTACGCAGGGGATGGACAGGATTTGGAAATGGAACCTTATACGCCGTCCTATTCTGCATCAGGATCTGAAGACTGGGACCCTGCGGAACTTTTCGATGCGGTACCCATGTCAGCGGCTGATATGCTGAGGCAGAATGGGGTAATTGTGTTATTGATTCAAGATGAAAATAATGTTCATGTTTGTGTTGTATTTAATCCAACAGCAAAGTTGTTTTCAAAGTCATGTAAGTTGTAAAAAATTGTTTTAGCGGCTCAGGAAGATGAATAGGATTGAGCGGATTGCAGATGAAGTTAAACTGTCATTGGAAAAGTACTTCAAGCGAAAGGATATCAACAAAGCTGAGTATAAGCACATTATGAAAGGTGCAGTTCAAAAGGTATTTTAAGAGTTCGAACGACTAACACATTTTAAAGGCGTAGTATATTAAACGGTAATATATTTAAGTCGAGCTCTGTTAAAATTTAATTTCAGATTTATCGAGCCAAGAACAAGCCCATCTCCCCTTCCAGTATCAAAAAGTTCATAAAGAACTACGTTCAGAAAATGAAGATGCGAAGGGAGTATTTTGAAAAGTTGGGCCAGCATGGCGTCTACAAAGACTGAATGTACCTACGCATTCTCCTATTGCTTTCACAAGACGGTTGGATAAAGTTAACTGTTTACAATTAACTTTTGGATTGTAGTTAAGCTGGTCAGACAGACGCAGTGTTATATTATACTGCATAGGTTAATTGGGTTTTTGTGCGCACAACTATCTTATTCTGTTTGATTGAATGTATACTTTTACGGCAAGCGTTTCCAATAATTTGTTGATTGTTTAGCTCCTCCTCCTGTGTAGAGCACTAATGTCGTGTCTTTAAATATTACTAGTCTTTGACAGTGGTTTTGTAAACGTTTCGTCTTCCTGAAGCTATATAGTTATGACTTGAGTACAACTTACGTACATTTACATAGAATAAAATGAAATGTTTAGTGGTATGTTAGTAATTTTGTAATGATGTCGTGTGGAATGATAGAAATAAATGAACTGCAAACTGCAATTACCGCAGCCTACTTTTCAGAAGCAACTAAATATTTCAAAGTTCATTCGATTCTTCGTACGTACCTTCTAAAATATTTGAATTGCATTTGTTAACAAAATCACCTAAACTCTAGCATCGTTTCATAATTAGTTCCATCAGTGAGTCTACATAAGCCATTTTGCAGACGTTGACACTACAAAGTTAAGATCTAACATGTTTATATGCAGCATTGAAAGAATCTTCGAATACAATTAACGTATCATCACATTTATCCGTATATCTTAATCTTAACAATGCTGAAAATGCACAATACAAATTCCTCCAGTTTTGTTCTATTCCAGTTCATTACTATATCCACTGCGCTGCCTCCCATCATCAGATCTTCAAATCTTTCCAGCATTCATTCTATCCTATCTAAAGCATCACTTTGTTCCTTCGAAGTCTGTTTCACTTACCCCATCGTATCATTTCGCCTTGGTCATATTTCAGCTGAAGCCAGCGCCAACCGAAGTCTACAAACAAACCACACGAAACAACAACAACTGTTTCCATTCAACAAACTGGATCACATACACATCACACACATACATCCATTCCATTGAGTCTGACTAGCTCATAAACGTTGAGAGGAAAGTGTCAAATTTTACATTACAAAAATACCTTCACATCCAATTTTAAAAACATGTTTTAAAACTTTTAGTTTTACTGAAATTTTAAAATATGATATGACCATCACTTTTATTTTTTGACTTACATTCCATTCTATATTCATTGATAAATTCAAAATTACAAACATCCATTTTCAAGTTAAGCAACAGTCAGTGGACAAAATGGGGTTCGGATGCCCTATCTGCAGTGAAAAGCTGGACAAGCTTCCAGCAGAAGCTCAAACACGAGGAAATAGCCGAGGATCTGGAGAATTAAATATTTCGGCAACTCCATGTGGACACATCTTCCACGCGTATTGTATCCAGAAATGGCTAACGTAAGGAAACTTGATATAAAAAACAACCATTCCAATGTTTTATTTATTTGAAAATTTCTAAATCTGTTATTTTTTACAGTAAAATTTGCTTTTTTATCCATTTCAGGGGCAACTTAGCAAGTAGTAAACAGTGTCCATGTTGTCGTAAAGATGTTCCAAGACTGCGTTGCTTATCCTTGTTTCCAACAACCTACGATGAAAGTATACTGGATGACTCCTTTTCACAGTCATCATCAGAGGGAGGAAGTGGAGGGGGTGGGATGCCAATTCCGTGTAATCATTTGGAGGTAATCAACTCTTTAAAATCTCAGATTAAAAGAGTGGAGGATGAGTTGGAGGAGAACAAGAGACTCTATAATCTTCTAAGGTGAGTTTGGAATTTGGAAAGATGAATCCCCTTAGTAAATGCTTAGGTTAGGTATGAATTGTTTAGTGTTTGACACTGATGATATTTTATTAACTGGCCAACAGTGAGGATTACACAACTTTAGACAATAGATTTAGACAGGAGAAAATGTCCAGTGATATGTGGATGATGAAAGCAAAGCAGTATGAGAGTTATCAAGATTTAGCCAATGAGTATGGGTCGAAAGCTAAAAGTTTGGAACAAAAGCTTAAAAGCTTCACCCTGTAAGATTTGTTATGCTTGTTCATTCTTCATGTTACTTTCATCTTGTTTGTATGAAATTTTATTTGACGCTTTTACCGGTTTGTAGCATTGAAGCCTTGTTAAAGGGAAACGAGGATTCCGTCAAAGAAGATCAGTCCTTTTTTCCACCAAATGCAGAATCAGTTAAAACTTTATTGGAAATGAAACATGTCTTGACAGCGTAAGTTTACTAAAAACGAAGCCATTTATAATTTAGGATACATGATTTTATAGGGAGAATTTTTATTTTAAAACATTTCAGGGAGCTCCGTAACACATCAAAGAAGTTGAGTGAATCCAAAACCAATTATGAAAACCTAAGATCTGAGAAAATGAAACTGAGAGTTCAATATGATAAAATATACCAGGAATTCAAAGAGCTTCAACATATGTATGAGATAGCAAGGGTAAATGGAGGACTTCGTAGTACAAGCCCCGTAGCGGTAATATTTTTTCCATTCCAATCCAATCAGATATAGTTTAATTTACATTGTCCGATAGCATAGATTAGCATTGTACAATATTTTTTTATTCCCACTTACCACTTACACAGGGCCCTTCCAGATCTACAGATCCAATTACTCCTAAGGAATTCCGGCTGAGCAAGCGGCGGATGCAAGAACCGCTATCAGAGACCATGATCGCCAAAATTCGTAGTCCTGATTTAGATTGTGATGTTGATTTGTTTCCATCTGCTGTACGAACAAAGAAAATGAAGATATCAAAGCCTTCGAAAGCACCTCCTCCACCAGTACGTATAATCCATAATACGCCTCCATTAATTTTACTTCCGGTTTTGACAAACCGCGCCCAACTTAGCCTGCTAAATAAGTTAATTATATAGTAATGATGAATGCTAGTTTTATCAGGTTTCAGGTGAGGATTCGAAGGCAAAGAAAATTAAATCAACTAAGTTCCCGTGCCTAATATCTCCAATACCTCAGAAAGAAGGGATCATCAAAGTTTCCCAGAATTCCACAATCAACATTTACTCCAGTGATGTAATGCATAATTTTCAGTAATAACGTTTATGTGATAGGCTTATCTTTTACTTAATGCGACTTTTTATTGACTGCTGTGCTGATTTGATATTAACTTGCTTTGTTTATTTAATAATTTATATATAGTCTGAGACTGATATTATTGGTGAAAGTGATGAAGACGATGACTTCAAAATCCGCGGATGTGTTCCTGGTGCTCCTCTTCCAATAGCCGCCAATCGTGTCAAAAATTTGCAACAAAGGGCTGAAAAACCTGTATTAGGACTAAGCAGGAGCAAGGCTTCCACGAAGCCTGGCGTAGTTAGAAAAAAATTGTAGTAGTATTTATGTATATAATACATATAAGTATCCGTAATTTGCTTAAGTCATTTTTCTAATTCTCTGGGAAATGTGTCACAGTTCGCTTACGCCCTGAGATATTACAATACAAGGGCTTAAAATTCTTAACTTTAGTTTCGCTTCTTTGATCTTATATAAATTCATGGACAAAACGATTCCTTTATGCAAGCATAAATTATGAAAATAAACTTAAATACTGTCTATTTTGTAAGTTACGATTCTCCATCAACTCTACTGTACCATATCTCCTTGTATTTAGTTAAACATTTCAGTGATAAGTCAGGCGTTGCTTTCTTGTATTCCTGTATCTTAATCTTTTCTTCATCAGCTACAACCAGAAACAACTTTCATGCATCTCCCTATGTCCCAATCAATCTCCTACATCTTCATCCATATTTTAAGGTCATGGGATCATGGGACCGCTAACCTAGAAAGCTAACTGAACATTTAACATAATTGCCCATGTTAAGCGAAACCACAACTGCTTTGCATATTACCATAAATAGCTCTTCCATACCATGATTTAAATCGTATGCGGTTGCAAATAAGAACATAGTACAAGTCTCCCGATCCTTTCTCCATTAAATACTCATCACAGGCAAAATTAAATGCAAATGCAAACCATAATTCTCCATCAGCAACTTAAACTCGATTAGTCAGAAGACAGGACAGGACAGGAAGCGTACAACATGATATGAACATGAGCCATCATTTATGTAAATCATTGAAGTAGCGTTCCTTTGTCTTATTCACATCATCGTAAGTGCTTTCTTTATCCAGTAAATGCAGATAACCTCACAAAGGCATTTGCTGAGATGTCCAATCCGTGTGGAGTGTGACACGCTACAATGCCGTTCAGTCCCGTAGTACATATACCTATCCTACATGTATACGCTTGTGCTTCTGCCCTGCATATTTCACGGTAAAAAGGTGCATGGACAAAGGTAGACTTTTGGACACGAACAAAAATCTCAAAACACTACTTTACTTCTTATTGGGCGATAAACAAAAGCCATGAGAGAAGATTTTGACTCACTGCTCGAGTAAAAAAAAGTACACAAGTTGTGCCGTTTCGTGATGGGATAATGAGAGAAAACAAAACTGCTCACTGCACCTTTTCTGTATTATTATGCACCAAAATGTGTATTTAGTAGTTTGTTTTGTTTCCTGATCACTGATTGGTAATTGATAGTTTAGTAAATGTATTGTCTATTTGTTTACATGTTGGTTCATGTATCATTTGAGTTTTTAGCGTGCCATTTAACTTTGAACTTGTCCAGCAGTATTCAAAGCCAAACTGCCAATGTTGGTGGATGGGTGTCGTCGGTGCAACTTTTTTATTTTAGTTTTTTAGTAAATCATGTAAGTAAATCTCAGTGAAAGGCTGATTTGTAAGGATTTATGATAAGGAAGACATTTTTGACTGGTAAAGGCGAAGACTTGTTTACGTGTGAAAGGAACAAAATTTGACTGAATCACTACACAAGCTTCAATAACATCGACAATCGTTCGAGAATTCCAGTACGATTTAATAAGGTAAACTGCAAGTTGGAATGTTTATAACTATCATAATCATGATTATATTAGATAATCATATATGCATTTTTAGAGCAGCAGCGTCTCCGGTGACCTGTCAAGTCAATATGTCGTATGTGTGTATAATTCTAACATGTAGATAAGCTTTCATGATTTCTGTTAAGAAAGAAGGTTGACCTTTCTCCGTTCATTTCCCAATAATATTTCTGCAGTCGCTCCTTATTTTTTCCCTGTCGTATTTTCACAATTTCCTGTGTTCAGAATGTTAAGTTTTTAGGGAATCGAAGGTTTTGTTGGATGTATGACACTATTTCCTTTTACCTTAAAATGATCATTCAGTAATTGATTTTCTGTTTATTTCAGACCGTGCTGGAGAGTTACTTACATTTGAATAAAGTGCAAGTCAATGTATTACTATAAAGCAACTGCCGAACACTTTGTTAAGACCGATCTCTGTGCAGCTGTTTAATTGGTGGTAGTCAGTTTGTGACGATTTAAAACACTACCCCGTCATCCCCTCAAATGCCGCGTACGTTTCTAATAATGTTGGTGCGATTTAAGTATAGCTTTCTTCTTGAGTTCCTGTCCCTGTAATCCGGTTTACGGTTGGTAGTTTGTCTTAATTTTTTAGTATGGGTGACATGGAGTTGTTTTTAGTTTTTTAGCATGGTTGTGTAGATAATGCTATGCTTAAATGAAAAATGCTAAATTTGCTGTGCTTGCTATTTGTAAGTTAATTTTTATGTAATGTAGGAGCTACATTTTTGAATCATGAGTTTTTTTTGTATTTAATTTAATCACATCAAATATTCATTTCATTTGCTAGGACGCTAAAGTTTAGGCTTTATTAGGTAAGGATTACTTAGATTGTTTATGTATGTAGATGGTTTGCTTTTGTAACTAATGTAAACAATATGTACAACAGACGTAAGAAAGAAGAAACTTATGTAATGGAAGTGTGTCATGGTCTAATTAATTTCGTAATATTGCTTCTGATAACACAGGAAACCGTAATTTTTCTGAGATGCGATGGATGGTGGAGCTGCAGCATAACCAAGAAAGTAATGCGGACGATAACTTGTCATCAGCGGACGAATCTGACTCCAGCTCTAACACTTCCAGTGGAACCTCAATAAGTTCATTACTTTCGCTATCTTCTCGTGAAGCCGTTGCAGATCCTAACATCTCTGTTTGGGAATCGGACCAATCAGACGATGATAACAATTCTGTAAATAGTGACCATTCGATTTCAAGCAACTCTTCTAGTGCTTCAGCTAACAATAGCGCAGTTTCAACAAGTGCAAATTGGGTACAAAGTACAAGTGCAAATTTAAATGTTTCAGTAGAGTCTGACTCTGACTCGTCATTAGGTAGTATCTCATCCGCACATAGTAACTCGGATGATAACAGCAGCAGCGTTAGTCGTGTTGGTTCGTTTGTGTCCGACTCTATTTCTATTGCTTCGTCGCCTAGCTTAGTTCATCGCAGCCCATCAATTAGAGGGTCAGGGTCAGATGAAGACTCAGAATTACATCCGTTCTTAAGACTACGATTGCCAAGCTCTCCGAACCCAAGTGAAAGGTCACAACTTAGTTTTGGTTCCTTCAATTCTATAGGCCTAGCAGTTGAAGACCATCCTGTCTTTGAAGAGAATAACGACGGATTGAATTTGGATTTCTTGTTTGGAGGATCAGCAAGTCCGGCACCTGGAACACCTTCAAGTGTGGAGTACTCGCCTCCAGGAACGCCATCAGATCGCGATAGTTCAAGTGAGCAACACGGAAACACTGCTGCCTACAATCCTACAACATACACAATGGCAGGGCCTTCTGCCACTTGTAAAAGTGGAGCTTCACAAACTACTAAAACTTCTTTTGAATGCTGCGTTTGTTTGGAGATGTTGGATGCCCCTGCATCCATTGATGACAGCAATGTCCAAAATGGTGTAGTCGTTCAGTCTCAGTCTCCACCTGCAAGTATTCCTGGTAGCTCGCGAGGTAGAAGTTCTTCAAGAGGTAGGGGTGGAGTGAATAGGTCTACAAGGGGTATAAAACCAATCGCTACGCTAACTGATGTGGTCGCTGCTTATTGCGGTCATTTGTACCACCAGGTGTGCTTAGAAAAATGGTTTAGTGAGCAAGGGTATGTGAAATGTTATAATTAAGCCCAGTTTTTGTATTACAGGCTGTGTAAGTATCCGAGATTATATATAAAGTTCTAATTATTATTGTGTATTATGAACAGAAAACGTACCTGTCCTAGTTGTCGCAAAACGGTTCCGCCCACCAAACTTATTCGCCTATATCCAAGTATATCACAGGATCCTGTTCAGCGCTTTCCTACTGATTTTGCCGGAAATGATGGACCTGGACCTAGTTCTTCCACAGGTGTTTGCAATGTTGTACCTAACGGCAATACTGTTTCTGCTACAGTAACCTCACCTACTCAGGCTGCACCTAAAGCTCCACTAGTCATTGGAATACCGGGTACCAACTGCGGAAATCCGGATTGTCAAGACTTGAAGATGATACATAATACGCTTATGTAAGGTTTTCACCATTGCGGAATTATAAAGTTTATACTTATACCTAAGCACGGTAGACTGGCTGTGGCTGGGAGTTAAATTGTTTTTATGTACTTTTTTCAGTAATGACTACAATGATCTTCAGCGACGTTACGATACTCTTCGAGAAAATGATGATATGAAAGAAGCTCAGATTCAAAGTTTAGAAGAAGACAATAACCGTAAAACCGTGGAGGTTGATCGTCTGAAAAGGTTTTTGAACATGTATTATAATATTAAAGTATTTTGGTTTAGAAAGCAAGTTCTTGTTCTTATGCAATAACTGTTCTACTGTTTTGTACAGAGAGCTGGAGGAAACTCGTACCGGACACACCGGTTCTGCCAGTGGTGCCAAACGCCGACGTCAATAGTCAATAAGTCATCCAGTCTTATTCAGGTATTCAGGAGTCTGTGTTTGTCCATTTTCCAAAAGAACGACTGTTATGAAGTCTGGCTAATACGTAAAGGGAAATGTTCTCCCTCAGTTCTTAAGTAGCATTTATTGTAACGTTTGTGTTTATATTTATTCTCTGCTAATGCTTCGTGTTCGTTTTTTGTCAAAGAAATTAGGTTTGATACTCTGTATATTTATAATTTACAATTTAGGTTAATATTTTCGTAAAATCGGTTAATAGTTTCAGTAAGTTTAAACTCTAAGAAGAACCTGATACCTGGTGATGCAATTGAAATTTAAAATTAATAATTAAGGTTAAGGTTGTTCTTTAGATATCTACGTAAGGCAAAAGAGTGCAAAGTCGAAAGTTTATAGTAGTACATGTTTTTTGAATATGATACTTGATACAAAGTTTTAATGTATATTGTTTTGTAAAGAAAGATGAATATCAGTTGACTGAGTGGACGATTTGTTAGATATGAACTTACACTTATAATTTTCGTATGGTAGAATATAGAAAAATTTATAACGGAATAAGACTAATGTTGAAGTATTCCATCGTAAAATTTTTACTAAGGGTATTGTATGGCCTGTATTACATATATGTAAGTATAAAATACCGGAATCGAACAGACATTCTAAAGTAAATTTTTTAGTCGAACTCGATATCTTTTTCGGTAGTTTCAGTACTTTCTGCGGGTGGTAAATCCTCCGTTTGGATTGGCAATAGGTCTCCCCAGTCACTCCTCTTTGCAACTAGTCTCAATGATCTGCCAAAATTAATCACAATATCCGGTAACTACATTAGATTGCGCATAAAATATTTATCATGAAGCATTAGCAGAGAATAAATATAAACACAAACGTTACAATAAATGCTACTTAAGAACTGAGGGAGAACATTTCCCTTTACGTATTAGCCAGACTTCATATTCACTCCTCTTTGCAACTAGTCTCAATGATCTGCCAAAATTAATCACAATATCCGGTAACTACATTAGATTGCGCATAAAATATTTATCATGAAAACATAATGTATTGAATGCTAAAAGTAGATCATTGGTGAAAAGTTATGTTTGCATACTGCGAATGTTTAGCCTTTGTCAGGACTACTTCAGATATTTTGGCATCTTTTGTACATACTCTACAGATAACATGTCGAGGACGGATCATAGGTTCTTGAATTAGTCTAGGCCACTGTGGATCATTTGGATCAGGATTTCCTGTATACATAATACAAGAATGGAATGCAATAATACAAGTAAAGATTAAGATGGGTAGTTAAGTCAGCGTCAAAACAATCATTTTGTTTTACCTCTGCGCATCACGATGTAACAAAATCTATCAGTTGTACATCCGTCCGTGTGAAAGGGGTATAGTGGCCTATACTTCACTTCAAAATTACACGGCACAGTGTCAAAAGCGAACCTCGGACACTCCATGTTATTAGGACACTTCAAAATAGAATATCAAAATACATGAGATCAACACAAAACTAGTTTCGTTTTTTATAACTACTATAAAACAAAGGTAACTCACAGGACTAAAAACGAAACAATTTCTTCCTCGTCTGCTTGATGATCCTAAACCTAAGATGTAGTCGCGTGCTTCGATTACTGCCTGTTCGGTGGAAAGCAAATTTAATCAATGTTATTAGAAAGGTTTGAATGATATTTAATAAAAAGTAATTGCATACCCTAAACCCAGCCCTAGTTCCTGGCTCGAGGATTACAAGATATTGATGAGTTTTATTCCACAATTTATCAATAGTTTGAAGCCTCTCCCTTGCAGAAGGAAGTTCCATGAGAGAAAATGCACTAACTACGAGATCATACCCAATCTGGAAAGAGGTACAATTTGAAAAATTAGTTTTATAAAATAGAGTTAAATTTAAATGCATGATATAGTACACAAAAGCACCTTATAAGACTCGGGTAAATGGTGTCTGAAAAACAACGCTGGAATAGGATGATCGTTATTCTGGCAGCCACCCCGGAGAATTAATTCTGCCAACTCGTTCATTTCCCACGACACATCTGCACATAGATGCTCCACCAGACTTTCTTTCCAAAATGCTCTTGCAGCCCTATTTTTAACATAAATTAACCAACTTTTTACTAGCAAACTACAAAGTATGAGATAAAGTCTAAAACCAAATTATCAAGCTTACCACGAAACAGTCCCCACCCCCGAACCAAAATCACATAAAGTCTTTGGCTGAAATTCGCTATCTCTTTTTGCTATTTCATTAAAAACTCTACACAGGGTAGCATATTCACCTGCACTTCGTGCAAACAAATATTCCAACGCCTTCTCCTTTGAAAATCGAATTGGCTCCCAATGATAACAAGATAACCTAAGTCGCTTTAATATTTCATTGTCTTGCTTCTTCTTCAGCTTTACTGTTTCCTGTTGACTAAGGAATGGCAACAGTGCCTCATCTAAAACCAAACAACCAACTTAACGCCACCCCTTTCCTTTACATAAACAAGCAGAAGCCTCTAACTAAACATTCATGCATTACCTTTCATCTGGATTTCGTCTTCTATTTTCATAACCTTTTGTTTATACCACTCCTCCTCCATTGGAAGTCTTCTAGACCAAATGTAATTTCTCAAATACTTTCCACTCTCCACAATTTCTTTCACATTTTCATCTACAAATACAACGAATCCAATTCAATTCACAAACTTTCTACATTCATCATTCATCCACACTCCACACATTTAACCAGTATCTTATCTTACGCGAAACAATTTTCTGAACTGCGTCCGAGAACTTTTCTGGCAGGCCTACTTTCGGCAAATGAAATATCCCAGGGTGTTCCTTCGGCTTAAACTTGCTTGTCTTCAACTGCTCATCCAAGTCCCCATCCAAACACGCTTGTACCCTTGCCACAGGCCCTGTTCCATAACCAGTCTTGTAAAACTGAAAAATATACAATCAAATTAGCTACTAATCTCTGTGAGATGCATTTAGCCTAATTTGCACTTACCAAAGGTACAGGCCCTGTTCCATAACCAGTCTTGTAAAACTGAAAAATATACAATCAAATTAGCTACTAATCTCTGTGAGATGCATTTAGCCTAATTTGCACTTACCAGAGGATATTTACCACATGAAATAGATCTAGTAGCTTGCTCCAACACTGCCCCTCTTGAACACTTACTCTGCTCCAATTTTTTACTACAAAATAAAAACCTGGGACAAAGACACAAAACACGGTTGTTACTCATATTGACCATCGCCATTCTAACTAACTAAATTAACTAATTAAACTTCAATTAAGTCACGACTATTCAAGAATCCAATACTCAATTTGGAACTTTATAGTTATTTTGTCATTTGTAAACACATGTGAAGAGTAAAAGCGCTTTGTATCTTTAAAAGCACTCTTGATTTTGGGGCATCGTGAGACTGACCAACATAACAACAAACTAAAAGAGCTTCCTAGAATCCTAGACGTATTTTGTAAAAACATGTGAAGAGTAAAAGCGCTTTGTATCTTTAAAAGCACTCTTGATTTTGGGGCATCGTGAGACTGACCAACATAACAACAAACTAAAAGAGCTTCCTAGAATCCTAGACGTAAAGAGAAAGTGAAACTGTGAAACCCTGTTTTCGGAGGTGCCTCTCGGTGAAAGCGCTTCCTTTATCTAAGCTGTCGCTTTCATATGCACCTTTTGTACAGTCTGGGGAAAGTGAAGAAAGCCCATGTTTTGTCCACACCGCGGGAGAGAGTTTGTGTTGATAAATTTCATATCCATTTCTCCTGCTGACAGAAGTAATGGCTTACATTGTTATCCTTACCTTTATCATATCCCATCCCCCTTCTGCAATTAAATATTAATGCTTTGTTAACATGTTGGCATTTTATTGTTTAAGTTTGGATTCAAATTGTGTTTGTGATAGCGTTGTTGCTGGAGTTTTAAGGATTTTGGACAACGGACAAACATGGCTTGGACTAAGGTAATATACAGACTTAAGTTGTAAGTAATATTGTTGTGCTTATTATGTAGTGTATATAATCCATGCCTTATGAATTATGGTTATCATGAAAATACTGTTTTGTTATATTGTATGCTGCCTCCTTTGCTGGATGGAATAGAACATTAGTAGCTACTACCATTTTAAATCTGTTTGTATAAATTTTAAAATATAATACCATACAAAGATCAAATAGGTCAGGTCAGGTCACAGACAGGTAAAAGTCACAGTCTCAGTATTGCATCAATTACTTACATTCCATATTTTTGTGTTGTCGTTCAAAACTGGAGTA
This sequence comes from Orchesellides sinensis, assembly GCA_027744375.1. Taxonomy (NCBI): domain Eukaryota; kingdom Metazoa; phylum Arthropoda; class Collembola; order Entomobryomorpha; family Orchesellidae; genus Orchesellides; species Orchesellides sinensis. The sequence continues at coordinate 760 of JAHZNG010001366.1, read as the reverse complement.
GGTATCTACGTCCATGTCCATAAAAACGTCCATTTCCTTTGCTTTTATTCCATACTCAAAATCGCTACTTCATGCATAAAAACGAGAAACTGCCTGAGTATAAAAATTTCCTCAAAAGAAATTTAATCTGCATCCAGCTAGACATTTCGTAAGGTGAAAGTGCCCTTGATTTGATTTGTTTTTAAATCTAACAATTAATTGATCATAACATGTTGCGTCCACTTCAACTTTAATTCCTAATTTTAATTCGATGGAATACCAAGTGCAATATCAGTTTGGTAAGGTTAAGGTACATTTATACATACCAGCACAGCACCAAACAAATGTGAAAAGTTAAAGTTATCTTTGTTTTTCCAGTTCAAAAGACTCAAGATTCACGAAATTAAGAAGACTTGATATATATCTAGTCTTTCGTCCTGCATTCACATTTTTCTTATCATTATCACAACATGACATGTTGACATTTCATGGAGTATGTTACGCTGGACTGCACAGTATAAAAAAGTAATGGAATCATTTTTGTTTGTACTTAATTCAGTATATTGCATCTTAACGGGTTTCTATACTCTATATATATATAAGTTAATTAAATTTTTAAAGTATTGTATGATTATGATTAATGATGAAAATGACATATACCTATGCTTGAATACATAAAGCACTCGTACTCATGCTGAGCTCTTGTAATTTATTTCCTGGATATAAATTACACATATAACATTGTATGTTATGAATTACCATTACCACTTTACCACATTGA